>VZTR01033455.1:903367-920635 GCA_013400775.1 Chaetops frenatus | reverse complement strand
TTTTTTTTTTTTTTTTTTTTTAATGAAGGGTCCTGCTATGTATTTCCTAGAAAATTATGATCTAGTGATCAATAGATTTATTTTTCTAATCTGTTTTCAGTTCTAAAGCCTGAAGATCAAAACCAAGTTGCATAGTAAGATTTGGGGGTGAGCAGAAGTGCTGTTTTCCCCCTCCCAAGCCTACTCGTTTTCAAATCCTGACTCATTTGGGGCTCAATCCTGGTTACTTTGGGGGCATCTGAGGTTGAAAGGGAGGAAGGGGAGCCCACTGAGAGAGGATAGCAGGAACCAGTCTGGAAGTCTTAAGACATATGTGGACAAGTTTCCTGTCAGAGTGAACAACCTGTGCAGAGATCTGCATGGCCCAATGGACCCACAGTTGCTTAAAATTTGCACTGATGTTCAAGGGCAAAATTTGGGCAGTGAACCTTGATGTGATGATTAGACACAGTACCTCTTCAGGGCGTGATACAGGCAAAAAAAATAGCTCATTTGACAGGACACTCACATTTTTAGCTACTGGTCAAGACCTGAGTTCACATGAATGGATTTTCTCCTCCAAAATGTCATTAATCACAGAAATGCCTAATGACTTCAGGGCTCCCACCTGAAGTACTGGGCTAAAAGCAAAATCAGAAACTCATATGGAGAAATCAGGAATTACCTTTAAACTCAGACCTGGTGAGCTTCAAAGAAAAGAAATTTATTTGTAAACAACTGTTTTATTGTGTCTGTCAGTGAAAAGTAACTGTGTATCCAGGGATCTCCATCAGATAAGAAAGCAAATCAGGATAAAACCCCGTTGCATACTTGTATATTTCAGTCAAGGAACATCCTCTCTTAATGTGCAATTTTAGATTAGATTGCAGCCTGTTGGGGTGGGAACTATGTATTTGTTCTCTGCATGTGCAGCTCCTTACACTACAGGACTCTGATTAGAGCCTTTGTGCGCTGCTCTAACCCTCATAATCTATAATAATAGGAAAAATGTAATTAAAATATCATTGCAGTTCACCTTTAATATTATGATTGTGAGACTACTCTGTCAACTGTGAATAAGGTCCTTTTTGTATAATAGGTAGTATATTTTATTATTGAAGAAAGAGTTAAATTTAATTTTTAAACACAAAGAAAGTATCTGCTCATTGTTTCATTTTAAGCTTTTGAATATATAAGGAAATATTTCTTTTGTATCCTTCAAATAAGTATGTGTTAAATGAAGGAACCCACCTTCCTGAATTGCAGCTGTTTATAATTATATTCCAAGAGTGATTAACATGTGATAATTTGAATAAAAGTGGTTTATTTTCTCACTGGGCTATTGCTGAACTTTTTTTTAATTTTGTTAGTTATTTTTTTTTGAAACAGGCAAATTTTCTTTCTCTGCAAAAAACCAAAAGTGTGCTCAGAGTTTGAATACAGCCATAGTCATCCCTTACTCTGAGAATGGGATATGAGAACTGGTGGGGTTATAATACACATCTATTAAATAATGGAGGGGGCAAAATAGGGTATGACTATTCACTATTTTTGTTATGTGTTCCTAATGAAATAATCAAGCAGCATATTTAAAGCAATCAGAAAGAAAAGCCTTTTTACACAGTGTGTAGTTAAATTTTGGATCCCTTTGCTGGATGATGCTGTGCAGGTCAAAATGAATATGGGGTTCAAATATGAATGTACCAACTTCCTGAAAAACAGATTCATAAGTGTAGTTAAACATGAAACTTTGGAAGCAATTTCCAAGTCAAGAAGTCCCTAAATACCAGGGCTGAGAGAAAGTCCCTGAGGAAGTAGGTTTCCATTTGCCTCGTTTCTTATATTGTTTCTGCTGTGAGAGATTAGACACAGCCATGGGAGTGCTGGGTGCCTTGGCTCCAGGATGTCCTTTCTGAGATTACAATACACAAATGTGAAGTATTGTAAACTGAATTCCAGCACAGAACTTTGAATTTAGCTTCCCCAAAGCAAACCAGTTCCAGAGACACTTTAGAGACAGAGGCTCGGAATCCCTCTCAGAGCAAATGACAGGGAATCACATTCCACCTGGAACAAGACTTCATCATCCAGCAGCTGCAACTGGAGAGGAACAAGCAGGATTTCTCTGAATTTACATGTCAGCTTCTCTTCTGGTCCCAAGGATTGTACCCAATGGGTCACAACTCTCTAGTCCTGGATTTGCTCTGGATCTCTTTTGATGTTGTGTTATATAAAAACGGGCAACTGTTCCAAATTCTCCAAGCTCAAGGTGACAAGTGCCAGCCTAATGTTTCTGCTCTAACCAGTGCTGAAATACCATTTCACTTCCCCAGGACTGTAGAAATCCAGGGTCCTGGTTGATTGTTTTATGACTGAGCTCTAAATGTTCAAACACCCAGGTGCACCTTCATAGCAGATGTGATCTTTCCCTTCTCTCTAGTCGTGGAAGCATGAAAGAAAACCAGGGAATCTGAAAAACTCACTATCAGATGTATCAAAGAATTAATAAATACCTTTTTTTTTTGCCTTACTTGTAGCCAGTCCTGAATGGAAGTTCATCTTTGCTGTTCAGTCACTCAACTGCTGAGGGTTTCTATGCACTGCTATGGCTGATGGGGGAAACTGCTGTGCATTTTCCTGTAGAAACACACAGCTTGCACAGCTCCATCATGTCACTGTTGTGCCAGAACCACTGGTATGAGACTGGTCCATCTTAATGAGCATCTCTGACCATGGTCAGTACCAAACAATTCAGAAAAGGCTGCCTGGAGTCCCAACCCTTGGAGTTTCACCTACTGACCATACACAAAAAATGTTTGACACTGGTGCATTTTTAGTGTTTATTTAATTAAAAATCATTCCCTAGAGCACTGTCCCCTCCCATTGTACAAACAAAGCTAACACTGGTCTCAGGCTCTCTGGACACTTGTCTAGGTGATGTTTGAGGGTAGTAAAACTGAGTGCATCAGATCCATTAGGCACTGTGTAAAATAAGTGGTTTCTGTGCATAAATGATTGTGATTGCAGATTTGAATGATGACAAATGGGGTGAGTAGCAACCTGGATCACTTATCATTTTTCCTGTCTTTATTTTATCATTCCTTATACATTTGCTCTGTACAAAGCCAAAGCTTTCCCCTTTCCACTGCAATGTTTCACTGCTGCTGGTCATTTTTTTGGTCATTCAGTCTCTAAAAGATCACTTCTACCCAGGTAATCGCTCTCTCTGATGGGGATTTGTACTGCTGTCTCTCCCTGCTTGCCATGTAAAAAACAGAGCCCTTGATGGGCTTCACGGAGCTGTTGGCACCTCTTCCTTCAGAGATGGGGTGAGGGGAAGCTTTGTCAAGGAGGGTTTAGTTTGGGTTTTCTTTTTTATCTCAATACCTGGCATAACACTCCACACGTCCTGCTTGACATGCTGCAATCAGTCCAGTCTGAGCCAGGCAAGAGTTTAGACATTTCAGGTGTCATCCATCCTTCATATCTCGTGCATGCCTTTCCTTTCATGAGCCCAGCAGATGCCTTTAATTGCCAGCCTTTGCTTCTTGGCTTTCCAAGGGGCAGCAGAGGAACTATGGAGTCCCTCTGGCGAAGGATGAAACAAAGGGGCCCAGCAGTGTTATGACATTTTCTTGCACTGAGTTGGCTTTGGGAAGAATGGTCTCTTTCCTCCCGTTAGATAAGCACAGAAATCTTAAGCAGATGCTTGCAAAACATCAAACAAATATATACTTAAAAAAAATAAATATAGGCTATACCCACATGCCCCATAATTTGGCCAATATTCAGCCACCACTGACAGGATCTAGCCTTTCTCTGGAGGAGCCTGGAGAAAAAGGAAAACCCGCAGTGTAGTCTCTCCTCAGCAGGACTGGAAGTGGCTCCTCCACCATCCCAGAGCCCAGCATGGCCATGCCAGTGGCTGGTGGCCAATTTCCAACCCGCCCTGTTGTTCAGCAGCTAGAGAGAAACACAACCCTTCTCTCTTAGGTGTTGTTTGTACACCCCAGGGACTTCAATCTCTGTAAATTTCCCCCTAAATCAGCATTGCAGAACACAAAGGTGAATTTAATGCCATAGGGAAGAAAGTGCAGCAGTTTGAAAAGTCTAAACTGCCAAAAACAAGAAGAAAGGGTCTTTTCTTTAGTGCATACATAAGACTTGTAACCCTTATGCTCCTGACTTCTAGAGCAGAGATAATAGAGGGGATTTCTTCTGGTTGCCTTGCACTGACAGCCATGTGTTTTGGGCAAAGCTGGATGGAAGAACATTCATTGGGAAGGGTGAGAAAGAATTTATTGCAAGAAGTCTCCCTTCCCTCAAACCTTTGTTAAAACAACACTAAAGAACATTATTGGTGCCAGGGGAAGAACTTTGAAGAACCTGCTGGAGTTCAGGTCACCTGATCCTCATCCAACTCCTGGTGTGGACAGGTTGTGGTCCCACCTTTCATCAGCTCAGGCACCACATCCTACACAGTTCTTGCCCTGTAGGTGCCCTGAACGGGCGATGCAATTTGTTTTCTTGGCACAGAGTGGTGCTGGGACTTCTTTATTCCATATTGCTCAGCCTGTTAGGAAACTCTCTAAAATAGTCACGGCATCATGTGCTCTCTGCAGCAGCGTTGTTTGTGACTGCTTCACAAACATTCATCAGATCACTTCATGTGTCCCCAAGGGGCACAGGGTGATGTTTCACAGCATGGGAACCAAGACTGAAAATTTCAGAGATGTATTTTCACTTCAAATGCTCCATTTCACCTATTTAAGACATGATTTTTGCACTGTGCTCTGATATCAGGGAACTGCTGTACCAATAAACTCAATGTACTGGAATGACTCCCAACCTCTGGGACAAACTGGCACAAACTGGCTCCTGTCCATACTGGCTTACCCCCCTCAACTGAGTAGCTGCCTACAAATATCTTGTTGGAAACACCCCCTGGACAAATGAAAGTTAGTTTGGGAGGGTATTAGATGGCCTGAGCCAAGAAACACATTCGTATTTATATATTTATATATAAATGTATAAATTTATATACATATATACACTAAATAGTAAAGGCAGGTATTTGGTTTATGGTTCCAAGTGCAGCTGTGAGTGCTCAGAAGCTCCTGCCCCTCAGCTGTTGCCTCAGGTCCCAGTGCCACCATAAAAACTAGCATATAAAAAGTAGCAAATTTGGGGCAGANAGCTCAGGCACCACATCCTACACAGTTCTTGCCCTGTAGGTGCCCTGAACGGGCGATGCAATTTGTTTTCTTGGCACAGAGTGGTGCTGGGACTTCTTTATTCCATATTGCTCAGCCTGTTAGGAAACTCTCTAAAATAGTCACGGCATCATGTGCTCTCTGCAGCAGCGTTGTTTGTGACTGCTTCACAAACATTCATCAGATCACTTCATGTGTCCCCAAGGGGCACAGGGTGATGTTTCACAGCATGGGAACCAAGACTGAAAATTTCAGAGATGTATTTTCACTTCAAATGCTCCATTTCACCTATTTAAGACATGATTTTTGCACTGTGCTCTGATATCAGGGAACTGCTGTACCAATAAACTCAATGTACTGGAATGACTCCCAACCTCTGGGACAAACTGGCACAAACTGGCTCCTGTCCATACTGGCTTACCCCCCTCAACTGAGTAGCTGCCTACAAATATCTTGTTGGAAACACCCCCTGGACAAATGAAAGTTAGTTTGGGAGGGTATTAGATGGCCTGAGCCAAGAAACACATTCGTATTTATATATTTATATATAAATGTATAAATTTATATACATATATACACTAAATAGTAAAGGCAGGTATTTGGTTTATGGTTCCAAGTGCAGCTGTGAGTGCTCAGAAGCTCCTGCCCCTCAGCTGTTGCCTCAGGTCCCAGTGCCACCATAAAAACTAGCATATAAAAAGTAGCAAATTTGGGGCAGATGAGCAGTATTAGATTTTTCCTGACTCTGGAGTGACTCTGCGAGTATAGTAATGTTTTACTGTAGCTTTGCTTTGTATAACATTTTGCACACTTCTGCACACTTCTGTATACATGCACATGCACATATGTACAGTAACATCCTTCCTTCTGAGCAGCATTTTAATTCTGGGTTTTCCCTTATCATCCTTAATGATGGCAGAAAATCAGTGCAGCTGGGATTTGAGCCGCCACAGAACCAGCTGGCTTTGGCACCACACCTCATCTGAATCCCAAGTCCTCAGTAAGTTATTTTTCACACCACAGCCAGAATTGTGCTGCCTGCCTGCTCTGCTGGGAATATTCCCTATCCCTTGCCACTGGCATGATTCCCCAGGGGAAGCCCCACAGCTGTCAGAGCCAGTTGGATGCCTTGCTCCACAACCAGCACTCATATTTATGGTGTATGGAGTAAAATCTTTATTCATAAAGCAGCAGCTTTAGCTTTTCATTGTCACTGTGAATGTTGAACTAATCAGAAAGGGGAGCAGGGGAAGGGTGGGGACAGGAAAAGAGGAGTTTGTGGGAACATAACAATGTTAAAGAAAAAAACCCTGCTTGCTGTCAGTTAAGTCTCTCCATTAGTTACCTCTACCATTATGGATTCATTTTAAGATCCAGACTTCAATATACATAACTTTAAATCACTAACATCCTTCATGGCTCTGTGATTTGCTGGTTCCATATGTAGCCTCTTGGCCCATTGTGTTGGCACAGGTTCAACTCCTGTTCTTCCTTTGGGTTACTGTTTCCTCACTCTGATGGGGGGGTTGGGAGGGGAGGAAGAGGGAGAGAGCAAGAAAGGGTTGGTGAGACAGAAGGCAAAAGATGGTGGTGAGGGAAGGGACGAGAGGAAAGGAGAGGAGCAAAAGGAAAAGTAAACATAATACAAAGAGAGAGAAATAGCCCAAAATAAATCAGAAGTAAAGAAGAAGAGTGGAAAGAGCAGAAAGAGGAAAACAATGAGAGGTGTTGTCATGAGCAGCTATCCCCTTGCTGCTTGTGGCAGCTCTGGGATGCTGTGGAATGGGAGGAGAGGGCCAATGCAGCATTTCCCAAGCTCCTGGATTGGCAGTGCCAGCCTGCCCCTTGTCCCCTCGCAAGCAGGCTCAGTCTCTGCCTGAACTTTATAATTAAGCTTGCTGAGATTTTGCTTGGGGTCTGGGCTGACAGCTGTATTGAATTTTGGTTTATTGTGTGATTTATCAGGGCCGTCGATGGGCGGTTGGGTGATTTAGCACTGCAAAAATACCTTGGAATGCAATGCACAGCAATATCTGCATTAATAATAATAATAATAATAAAGATAAATGTCCCTCCTCAGAGCTTTCGATGGCTGTGCCACTCAATTTAACATTTTAACAGTGGCATGTGGCCTCTCCATGGCACCTGGTAGCGTCTGATGGATTTGAGCAGGCAAAGAAAAGGTTATTTGTCAAACACTCAGCCTCAACTGTACAGTATTTTGAAAGCTCCAGGTCAGAGCAGCCTGAGCTGCATTCCTGTCCCTGACATCCTGCGAGACTGAACTTTGTCATGTTATTAAGCTGTCAGCAGTGCTGGGGTGTTATTTGGATTTCTGGTGGGAACTCCTTGCACATGCTTGGGGTGCTCTAGTGGGATTATATCAACACCATTGTAAAACACACACAAATGAGCTGTGCTGTAATTACCACATGAAGACCTCACTTGGCTGGGTTAATCAGTAGAGAATGGAAATACCAGATAAACACAAATGGCCCACCAGGATGTTTATTCCAGTGGCAACAATGCCATTGTTTCCTAGGAGACCAGCCTGATTCTAGGGCTCCTTTGGCAGCCAAACCACTGACTGCTCATCTGTGCCATGGAGGAGCAGCATGGAGCTCTGCTCCATCCTCTACACCACCACCTGACAGACCAGCAGGACCAGGGCTGGGAAGAGTAGAGGGAACACAGTATTTACAGGTATTACAAATATCTGTGATATTTGTTGATTAAAACACAAGTTTTCTCTACACCTTTGCACCACTTCCACTCAGAGATCTGCTTTTCATGAGAGTCCTGTGCCCACCAGGTAGGACAGAGGCTGCTCTCTCCCCACCCCTCCCCACTATGCTCTCTGAACTCAACGGGGCAATTATGGCTTTATCAGTTCCAGCTGCCTGTCAGAAAGGGAAGTTTTGGGAAAAGCAGCTGTCTGGGGTGGCTTGTTATGTTGGTCACCATTCAACAGATCACATTTTAATGTACTTCTACGATTGGCTTTTTTGAGAGAGACACAACCTGAATTAAATTGAATGCATTTCCCAGTGCCACAAGTCACAGTGGCCAGGTGGGACCTCGGTGGCACCAACCACCCCAGGCAGTGCAGAGGCCAGAGATCCTCCTCCACAAACCCTCCTTTCTCTGCCCAGTACATTCGTCGTATTTTACCAACAGAGGCCCTGGGTGCTGTGACCAGTACCACTGAGATAGTTTTGCTAAGCAAATACTGAGCTGCTGGAAAATGTCCTTGTCCCAGGTGTTTGCTACAACTCCCACAACTCTGTCCGTGCGTAAGGGGTTGCCTGAGCACTCCTTAACTCAGTGATGGTGTTTATCCAGAGTAGTTTGGATGAACAGTGAGAACCTGCCTGGCTCGGTCAGAAGGTGATGCTAGAACATTTGGTTAATCCCTTTCTCTGAAAAAAACTACAGGGAAGCATAAGGGATGGGTATGGGTAATGCCAGCAAGTTTTGAAAGAGGCTTTCCACACAGCCTGACATCCTGTCATAGTAATAGCAATAAAATAATTAAAATCTATGACACTATATGCAAATAATATGGAAGTTCTTGAAGCCATCGTGCTACTCTCATGAATTTACAATCTAAATGAAATAAAGATTTCATACTGGAGGTTCCATTTGCAGAGAGAAGATTGTCCAGAGATGTTCACTCATCACTCACATGGTCAGGTTAATTGTTTGTCTCACAGACACAATATGAAGAACAGGACCACCAGTTCCTTCCCAGTCCTGGCCAACAGGGGGGTTTTCTCCTCCAAAGAAAGGGAGAGAAAAAGTGGTGGCTGTGGCAAGGGAAACCTAGGGACAGTGGGTTAGGGAGTATAGTCAGAACCAAAGAGAATGATGTTTCCTTAGGGCCTTTTTTGCCGTCTGCTGGTTCTACAGGAAAAAATAGCCAGACTGTGCTCTGAAAATCTCCTCTCCAAGTCCCCAGGTGCTCATTTATTTCTGGGACCATGTAGGACACCAGACACTGAATAACCATGATAATGTCACTACCATTTCTTCCTTCCTGCTGTTTGCCACGTCTCCCTGAGCCATGCTCCCTTTTAGCTCTTGACCTCCCATCTCATGCAGGGGGTGGAGGTCTGCCATGCATTGGGGCTAAATAATACAATTGATAAATAATACTGACCAAGAAGCCCTTACCCCTTCAGTGCCACTACCACTCCAGCAGACTGTGGTTGTTTAGCCCCAGCCAGCCACTGAGCACTCTGCAGGCATTTGCTCAATTCCCCAGTGGGTTGGGGGAAAAAATCAGAAGGGTAAAAGTGAGAAAACTTGTGGGTAAAGAAAAACCCATGCACAAAAATAAAACAAACCAAGGAATTCATTAACCACTTCCCATGGGCAGGCAGGTGTTCAGCCACCCCAGGAAAGCAGGGCTCCATCACACATAACAGTGACTTGAGAAGACAAATGCCACCATTCCAAACATCTTCCCTTCCTTCTTTCTTGTGAAGCAGGATGTCTTATGATCTGGGCATATCCTTTGGGTCAGTTGGGGTCAGCTGTCCCAGCTGTGTCCCCTCACAATTCCTTTTGCACCCCCAGTCTCCTCACTGGTGGGGTGGGGTGGGGTGAGGAGCAGAAAAGGCCTTGGTGTTGTGTAAGCCCTGCCCAGCAATAACAAAAACAATCTCGTGTTGTCAGCACTGTTTCCAGCACAAACCTAAAATGCAGCTCCATCCCAGCTACTGTGAGGAAAATTAACAGTATAACAGCCCAAACCAACACACAGCCAAAGGAATGGGCATCACAGGTCTGCTCCTCTCCTGCTTTTATCCACTCTAATAAGGCCAGTGAAATCCTGATGTCTTCCCTGAGCATGGTTCATCACCTGCAGAGATCTAGTCAGGAACATCTTGCTGCACAGGTGACTTGAGGTCCCAGAACAGCTAAATGCTATCATTACTTTCCAAAAATTTGAATGCACAGCTCATAGATCTTCTGTGTTTGGCTCTCAGTTAAGGGATCTTCTGAGCAATGTGTATCCCAGATGAAAAATATTTTCATCCCAAAGGAAATTCTCACTGAAAAATGTAATCCTGTCAAAATTTTCCAAATAAAATTTCTGGTTTGGACGCACATGCAAAACCCCACCAAGTCTTCATTTGCTAACCAGTATACCAAAGTTAAATATCTCATTGAAATTCAGGATTTGGAAATTAAATTACATTTTTAAGTGAAATAGCATCTCAGAAGGAACTGGCCCTTCCAGGGCACCAAAATGGGCTATGTTTGGTTGACAGTCATTGTCACCTGCTTGCTTTACTCATTTGCTGTTCTCTGGCATGTGGACTGGGTGAACATCTTCATTTGTGTCTCAGCAATAGTGTGGCCAGCAGGACCAGGGCAGTGACTGTCCCTCTGTGCTGGGCACTGGTGAGACCACACCTCGAATCCAGGGTTCAGTTTGAGGCCCCTCATGACAGGAAGGACATTGAGGGGCTGGAGTGTGTCCAGAGAAGGGAATGGAGCTGGGGAAGGGTCTGGAGCACAAGTCTGATGAGGAGCAGCTGAGGGAGCTGGGGGGGCTCAGCCTGGACAGAAGGAAGCTCAGGGGGGATATTCCCACTCTCTCCAGCCATGTGAAAAGAGGCTGTGGAGAGGTGGGTGTTGATCTCTTCATCCAAGCAAGAAGATAAGGGGAAATGGAAAGTTGATTCAGTGGCTGTTTAGACTGGATATTAGGAAAATTTTCTTCATAGAAAGGGTTGTGAAACATTGGAACAGGTGCCCAGGGAATAACCATTCCTGGAGATATCTAAAAATTGTATAGATGTGGCACTTGGGGACATGGTGTAGAGGTGGCCTTGGCAGTGTTGGGTTAATGGTTGGACTTGAGGACCTGAAAGGTCTTTTCCAACATAAACACTTATTCTATGATTCTGTGGTAAATGATCAGTATTTTGGTCTCAGAGGGGTGGGCATAGGTAGCTCACAGCTTTGTTTTGCAGGTGATCAAGGGTGGCCAGTTCCAGCTTGGATCACATCCTTTGTTTCTTTGACTCCCACCTGAAAAAATGCATGAGCACATACTTATCCTGAAATCCATGATTGAAGTCAAGGGGATTACATGGTCTGTTGCCCTGGGATAGAGTTTGACATCTGCTTGAAGAGGTGCCTATTTGGTTTACTGAACAGGAGCATTTACACAGAATTTAGAGAAATGCTGATATAAAAAAAAATAAAAATAAAAAAAGGTCAAGATCATGTAAAAGGTCAGTCATGACACAGCAAGAGAAGCACCTTCAGATAACTTCATCCTCTGAACAGCACTGACCAGGACCTTCAAAAGCAGGTTTTCTAGGGTGCCCACATCTGGGCACTATAAATTAGTGAAAAATAAGTCATTTGGGATATTTGAAACATAAAGATATGTAGACAACTGAATTTTGAATAGTGTGGTGGTGAATTGTTCACTGTGTAAACCACATTTTCCTTGTGGTTTTATGAACTATCTTAAGCAGGAAAATAAGAAAGTAAGCATCTCTGCTCCCAGAATGCTTGAGAGTTGCATGTTTCATATCCCACAGTACCAAGATTTCTTGTTTGGTACTTGTTTTCTCTTTGCCATCAGTCAAGATCTTCTGCAGCCTCAGAAGGAAAGACATGGCATATTGTTTTCCTCATAGCTGCAAAATCAAAGGATTTTGGAGAAAATGTAGAGCTCACTTGTAAAACAGGGTTAAAAATGTTCCCCCACAAAAGAGAAAGTATTGTGAAATTTGAAAGATTATTCTTCCTGGGCCTCAAGGTTTTTACCAATGATCTGCATCTGTAGCCTTTCCCAAAATACTCTGTCATCAAATGATTCAATGTCATCATCAAAGAATTTTTGGCTACTGACTTTCCTTTAATAATAGTTGAGATGTTTAATGAAAGGAAAGGTCTGCATAGATTTCTTCCTAAATTGGATGAAATCCTGCCTTTTTACTTTTTTCTTTTTCTTTTCGGTAATATTTCTGCTCAGAGAAAATTATAGCCTCTGGTGCCAGTGATGTGCTCTGTATGTTTTGTTTATTACAGTGGTTTTAACTGGAACCATGGGTGAGGGAGTATCATTATAAAATTCTTGATACTACTCATATATTTGTGCAAACATAATTGTGGGCATGGAAGGCAGTGGTGAAGATGCCAGTTTTAAAGCATTCTGTCCTTGTTTTAAAAATGTGGTGCATGCCCACATGCTCTCTAGGCAGGGAGAAACCCAGGTCCTGGTTCAGACTGGACATCTGACCCCGCCTGTCCAGCCCCACCTGGGTGAAGCTGGGTTTCTGCAGCTGCCTCTCCAGCTGAGCTGTGGCTTGGTGGTGGCACCCAGTGGTCAACCCCTTCCTGGTGTTTGCCATCAGGAGCATCTTGAGGAGCTGGTGTGGCTTCTCACAGAAGGGCAGCAGAGTGGTACAAACCCGGAGCTGCTGCAGTTTGTAGTAAAAACCTCTTGGCTGTGTTGGTTACACACATGCAGTGTTCCTGAGAGGAACAGGTGGTTACCTAACTTTGTGAATACTAAGTGTTGTGTCACAGAGAGCTGCAAATTCATGCCATGTCTGAAGCACTAGTGAAGATGAGCTCTGAAAATAAGGCCTGCTGGTCCTTTCTTTGCAATTTTCTGTATTTCTTTATTTACCACTTTCTAGTGCTGAACTGCTTCTGACGCCCTGTAGGACTGCAAGAGGTGACAGCTGTGGAGGGGGAAAACAAGAAACTGCTTGAAATGAAAGGGCCTGGATTTTCTAAAGATCCAGGATCTGGATTTCTTGCCATTTGGTGTCTTCAGACAGATTTTCCAATTAATTTAGCCAGCAGCACTGAATGTCTCCCACTAGGACAGTGGTATCTCAATCTGTAAAAATCTTCAATCACAAAGATATTAAACTGTCTTAGAAAATTGGCACCTGTGAATTACCACTCTGCTAATTAATTTTTATTACTTTGTTATCAAGCTGTGGAACTGCTTGGCCAGGGAACTATTGGAGTCACAACCCCAGAGGGTTTTAAAAGACATGTAGGTGTGGTGCTGATAGACATGGTTTGGCAGTGCTGGGTTAATGGTTGGATTTAATGATCTTAGTGGCCTTTTCTAACCTAAACCATTCTATGAGTCAAGAGGATCACTTAGTTAATGGAGATGTGGAGCTGGAGGGAACAGAGATTGTTATTTATATTTAGGAGCTGCCATATCAGTAAGGGCTTTGTGTGGCCTCTGCAGAGCCCAGCACACCTTGGGGTGACCCTGTTGAGATGAGTGCTCACACCAAACTCTTGGGGTGAGCTTGTCCTCATCTAACTTTGGCCACCTCAGACCAAGGTGTCTCTGCCATCAGTGATGTGAGATGAGCACCCCAGCAAAGCTGTTTGCCCTCCTGGTTGTAGACACATCCCTCTAGGATGGGAGGAACACTGTTCTTTTCCAGAGGATCATCTCAGACTATGCATTTAGCCTTATGAGGGGTGAAGTCCAGTGAGAATTATCTCATGTACATGCAAATGGGAGCAGGGGTGGCCTGAAGTACTGGAGCTTGCACACTTTGCTGGATTGGGCAGTCAGCAGTTCTTACAGCCAAGCCCCAGGAATATTTGTGCTTCCACTAAATGAAACACCCCTCTGAAAGGGACAAATTCTGCTCAGCCCCCCAAAAGCTCCTCTTATAGCAGTGCCATAGGCCAGTGATTATGAGATAACTGAGAACACATTTGTCCCTCAAGTGGCAGAGGCAGCTGCCAGTAAAATGTGATGAGTGGGAAGCAAACCAGGCAAGAGCTGTAGACATCCTCCACTGGAGCCAGGAAAAAAGCTCTTATTGATATCTGGGCAAATCAGGGCTGAGCCAGATGAAAGCTCAAAAGAAAAGAGAGCCCTGAGTTCTGTGAGATTGTGTTGGTCTACAACTGAGGAAGGGAATACTCTGTAGTCTACAAGACCCTCCTGGAGAGCACCAAGACAATTTTTTCTTTCTTCAGCACAACTGGAATTAATATGGACTAGTTCTAGTCCAGAAAAAAAAAAAAAAATTCATTCTGTACATTTTCCCTTTTCTCTCCTTCCCCCACACCCTGAATATGCATTAAAAATATGTCCTGAGCTCCTTATCAAAGAAATGACAGCTTACAGTGAACCTGCTGAGAGTGTTTGGGAAATGTTTGTATGGCAGGGTCATCTGATACAAAGACGAGATGCAAAGATGGAACAAAACTCCCATGAAAGGCAGGAAATCAATAAAAGTTTGGTCACTCAGCCCTGGGATAAATATAGAACAAATTAGTGAGTAAATACCTTGTTGACTTAAGGCATCCTGTTGGGACGGGCTCTGACAGCAAAATGTGAGTGGACACCACAGCATCTTGGGAGAGCAATAGTGGGTTTGGTTGCTCTGGTTGATGCATATTTTTACTTTGCTGCTGACATTGTTTTTTGTTGTTGGGGGGCTTTTTTGGGTTTTTGTTGGTTTGTTGTTGTTATTGTTTTTTAATGAGAGTTACAGTGCCTTCACCTATGCTGACAGATGAAACAGTGCCAAGGAGCAACCATTTCATGGTTGTTTCTGCTGTTAAATTCCCCAAATTTTCCCCAACATGCTTCTGGCCTGACCCCAGCAGGGCCCAGTTGTGAGCTGGGAGCTAACAGAGGGCTCAGACTGTACCCAGTAGCTTTTCAGATGCAACTTGCCACTTTTGGGGGAGAATGTAGCAGTGTGGACATGGATATCCAGTGAAGCCTTGCTCTCATGTTTCTGGACTAGTATAGGTGCAGTCAGTGTGTTTGTGTTCAAAAGAAAGTAATATATTTAACCATAAATACATCACAAACAACTATTGGCAGATTTCTGTAGGTAGTGGGGTGGGAATCCATGGGACAGGTAAGCACCAGGGTCCTGCAGTCCTGCACCTTCCCTTGGGTGGCTCCACTGCATGTCCAGTTTCTATGTGAGCTGAGCTACACGGTAGGAAATGGCAAATTTCCATACATTTTTTGTTGAATATATCTTTTGTCACTTTAATGAGCTGAATTAGCTGAGCAAAAATTCAGCAAAGAAGGCCTGAGACAAGAGCTACAAGGCTGGGGGTGAAGGAGGGAGGGCAGGGATCCAGCATGGGAGGGATTTCCAAGGGTCTGAGTGGGACTTGATCCTGGGCCATGATTGATGCTGGTGAGACCTCACACACAGGCTTACACATCTTCCTCACCTGGGACTCACCATCCAAGGGGTTGATTTTGTCGTGTTTTGGCTCTTTCCTTCCCTCTCACAACTCGTATAATATTCCCATCCCCCTTCTGTTCTCTGTTGGGTCTTTTCCCGTGTTTTCACAGGGAACATGTGTATTCTATGACTGTGCTCATGACAAGAATGAGCCATTCTGTAGCAGGAACAGTCATTTATGGGGCAGGGAGTAGTCAAAAGATATGAATAGGAAATCCTGGCATTGGCAGTGATTGTTCAAAATCTTTGGATGCTGGGAGCGTATCATTCCTAGCAACAGCCTCAGACTCATCCCCGTGAAGAAAGCAAGTTTTCATAAAATAGCCACCCCCCTATTCTGAGGGTGCATCCTATGTATTTTAAGGGATTTTCTGTTCCAAAAATCCAATTATGTATTAAAAAAAAAAGCTAGGAAAAATGCCTATTGTCTGCTCAAAACCATTTATTATCACAATAAGGATAGGGAAAGATAAGGACCTTCCACGAGAAGCGACCTGTTCAATGAAAAAAATACTGGAAAGGGAAAAACAAAATAAGTCAACTCAACACATAGACTGTATTCAACACAAAATCTATGAATGAACAAAACCAAGGAAATTACAAAAGTCTGTAAAAAGATGGTTTAAAATCAAAGGGAAAAGAAAAAAAATTCTTGATTCCCTTTCAAACAGCCTCCAGTCTGCTTTTTTGCAGAGTTTTAGTCCTTTAGGGAATTCTTGAAAATTCAAATTAGACTTACATGCATATTTACTAATGTTGAATATAATTTCTGTTAGAATTTGCTAAATAAGCGGAGCAGGTTAATTTTACTGCACTACTTTATGTTGATAATACTTCAGGATATATTAATGCTTAAGAATAAGGGACCTGAGGCATAGAGAAACATTAATAAAACAAGATGTAAATACAAAATATTTAGACTCTATCTCTAGCTTCTTCACTAATCGAATACACATGGGACAATACCACCTACCTAAAATTACATAGAGTTTAAGGAAACATCTTGTAAGTGGAAGTAGATGGAAAGCCAGTGTTCTCCTCTTGTGCACTCTAGGTAAGTATTTGAGTACTAGCAGAAGCTGAACAAGTTTAAGTCAACAGATACAACTGTGTGCAGTGGGAACAGCACAACAGTTAATTCATTTCCATAATCCATGTGGTTCACATTCATACATAATCCATGTAATCCATTGTTACTTAGGCATCCAGCTGAAAAAGAGGTATTTTTCTTTGCCCAAGATGTAACAAAAATATGAATATGTTCCTAGTAATTAAAAAAAAAAAATGATTGAAAGGTGAACAAAGTCAATCCAAAAGTAGACAGGAGGATTTGATCACTTAGGAAGTTCAAAATCTCATTCAGAGTTTTCACTGTCATTGATAGATCTTGTTCTACCCAGTGGGTCCTACCTTCTTCCTATACTTGATAGCTCCTTCCACATCATGCACTTGCCTGGTTTTTTTATGAAATAAATGCTTTTAATGAGTTTAGTGCCTTTGCACTGTGGAGCCTCCAATGGAACACTGCGAATCCTGATTTTCTTTGAGTGTGAGGGAAAAAAGAACCATGAATTGATGTTCAGCATCAACATCAACGGATGGTAAAGATGAGGTAGCAGGGACACCTTCCATTAGATTGGGTTGCCCAAAGCCCGTCCAACCTGGCCTTGGGCACTCCCAGGGATGGGGCATTTACCATCCCACTGGTAACCTCTTCCAGAGCCTTGCCACCCTCAGAACGTCTTCCTAATATCTAATCTAAACATACCCTTCTTTAGCTTTGTTGTGGTTTAAAGGACAACAACTTTTTTTTTTTTTTTTTTTTTTTTTTTTTTTTTTTTTTT
>VZTR01033455.1:819364-902958 GCA_013400775.1 Chaetops frenatus | reverse complement strand
ATGAGAGTCTCTTGCCCTCGGGGATAGAAGAAGAGGACCTCTTGTTCCAGGAATGAGAAACCTTGCTTCCAGAGAGAGAAGACCTTTGCTTTCCTACCAGGACAACTCATCCTTAAAACTCCACCCCAGAGTATACGAGTGAGCCCTTGGATGACAGTTGTGGGAAAAGCTGTAACCAGGGGAAGAGACTTGTGTCACATGTGAACTAATATCCTTTCTGGGCGGGAGCTCACGGTGACATGAACTCCACGAGAGACTTGTGTTTCTTGTGGGAAAATCTCCATAGTGAGACAAGAGAGACTCTTCTTCCAATTGGACTGATGAAAGCCTATTTTAAGAGTGGTAAATTGACCAGGGATTTTCTAAGTTTGTTTCTCTGTGTTGTTGGTGAGAAGGATGGTGGTAAAGGAAGATAAATGAGGTGGGAGAAAGGAACCATCATGGGTGAGGGGCTGGGAGGAGGAAGAAAAAACCACCTGGGGGTTGATTTTGATTCTGTTGTTTTTTGTTAATAAACTATTTTTATCTTTGAAGTTTAGGCCTGTTTTGCATTTCTCTTAATCCTTATTCTCATAAAACCACTACACTGCACTCTCGCCTGGTGTGAGCAGGCGAGCAGGTGAATGTGAAACCGCTACATTAAATGGTGTTTCTGCCCGGTTTCGAACAAACCCATGACAAGCTTAAAGCCATTCCCCCTTGTCCTATCACTCCATGCCCTAGTGAAAAGTCCCTTCTCAGCTCTCTTGCAGCCCCTATAGGTACTGGAAGAGTTTCTAATGTCTTTTTGAAGCTTTCCCTTCTCCAGGCTGAGCAGCTCCAATCTCTCTCAGTTTGTCTTCACAGAAGAGGTGCTCCAGCCCTGTGGTCAGCTTAATGGCTTCTTCTGGACTCATTCCAGGAGGTCCACATCCCTCTCGTGTTGAGGGCCCCAGAGCTACATGCAGCACTCCAGGTGGAGTCTCACAAGGGCAGACTGGGAGATCAACAGGCTTTTTGGGCTAAAATGACCAATGACCATATTAAATGTGCTCACTGTTAAGAGTTGGTTAGTGACAAGCATAATTCTTGAAAAAAATCTGATCCAGTAGCCTCCTTCCAGCCAAACATATACTTTTTCTCATTACACTCAATATTTCTTTCTATTGAGCTGATTCCGCATACATCTTCCAGATAATTCATATTTGATCACTGATCAACTATTATATCCATTCTGATTTCATGTCGAGTTTTAAGATTAAAAAAAAAATAGAAAAGAAAGAAAACTATAAGCAAAGTGTTCTGTCTTTTAACAAAGACTCAGCATCATAATTTTTAGAACTTACCAGTGACACAACCCATTATTGGTTTGCCCATATTAAAAACTTCCTGGCTTTATATTTAATCAAAAATAGCTCTGACTGGCAGAAGTGCTGAAGGCTGTAACCCTCTGGTTATACACAGAACTAGAATAACAAGGGCAGCAGGGCAACCTCTGCTCACCCTGCCTCTTCACTCTTTGTTCTCCCAGAGGGTCTGACTCTTCCCACTCAATCTAGGGCTGTTTTGCTGAGTCTGACACCAGAACTGTGCAACTGAGTTTCCTGTAGGGATGCCAGGGATGAAACCAGAGTCAATGTGCAGCCACAAAGAATCCCTTAAAACTTAAGACTCAGAAAAATGACTCAGACTGGCTGAGGAAGCCAATTCATACAGATAACTACTCTCTGCAGCACTCAGGCTAGGGGGAGAGAGGTGGGTGAAAACTCCTGCTCTGTTATTAAAAAAGCAATTTCCCTGAACTCTCCTGAATTGAATTCTCCATTGCCTTAAGTGATCTGCTGGTGAAAGTGCAGCAGTCAGCTCCTCTGGTGCCAGAACCACAGGCGCTGGGCACTGTAGAGCACCGCACGCTCTCTGCAGACAACGTGCTTCCCAAAACTTTTAATTCCACACTTTTTTTAGAGGTGTGAACATGAGGCCACTAAAGTAGGATGCTTGGGGATGGACCATACTCTTCCCTCCTGTGTGTGCTCAACATGGAGAAGTAAAGGCTATGGGGAGATCCCACTGGAGCTTTTCTGTCCTTAAAGGGAGCCTAAAAAAAGAGGGAGAGTGACTTTTTAATTGGAAAGACAGTGAGAGGACAAGGGGGAATGGTTTTAAACTAAAAGAAAAGAGATTTAGATTGGATGTTAGGAACATGTTCCTTACTGTGAGGGTGGTGAGGTGCTGGCACACATTGCCCAGAGAAGCTGTGAATAGCCCATCCCTGGGAGTGTTCAAGACCAGGTGGAGGGGATTTGGAGCAACCTGGTCTAGGGGAAGGTGTCCCTGCCCACAGCAGGAGCTCAGAACTAAATGGTCTCTAAGTTCCCTTCCAGCCCAAACCTTCTATGATTCCATGATTCTACATTTTGCTGATGTCACAAAGAGAAGGGTTTTCACGCAGGGAGATCTGATGTCCTGAGGATGAGAAAAGCAGTAGCAGTATGATTTTCAGCAGAGCAAAATACAATACAATAGTTATTAAAGAGAATTTTTATTTTAAATCAGAGCCATTACCCAGAAGAAACTGAGATGTGAAAGGCATCAGTTTATTAGCTGATAACACTTTTATCTGGAGCCACCAATGCAATGGAATCAGAATAGCACAAAAGTCTTCCCAAAATGGAATATGTTCCCAGCAAGGAAGATGTTTCCCACTGTTGCAAAAGATCTGCAATATTATCTAATGACTGGGTCCCTGTTGTGTGGTCAAGCCTGAGCAAACCAACCCTGGGAGATCAGACTCAGTGATTTCACTAAATGGACCTGGTTGGGGTGCAAACAAAGCCTCACCACATTTGCACAAAGCCTTCTCCAAGCCAAACTGGCTTTCACCTGGCACGTGATGGGATCTGAAGTACCTCCTGCAGAGCTGTGAAAACAAATCTCCTTGTAGCCTCCTCTCCATTAACACCTGGAGATATGGCAGCACATCTCTGGTGCTGCTGCCCTGCAGCTGCCCAGGTCCATGTGCCAGCAGCCTCTTCTGAAACATCTGATACCAGTCACACTCTGAGACGAGGCCATGGTAAGATGAGCAGCTATTTCCAGTTTGGCAGCCTGGCAATCCTTGTTTCCCTGGGACCTGGCAACTGCCCACATACGCTGAGCCACTGTGTAAGAATCCATAATTAATGTCACATTTGCTCTACCATCAGTCTAGACACATTTGTCTAAACTATTGTTTTTAAAAAAGAAACAAAAATACAAAAAATGTCAATCCCCAACAGACAGAGAGTAGAGAGTAAATAAAGCCTGGCAGGCTCTTTTGCCTTTGATCACTTTTGCTACATTCCTAGTTGTCTTTTGAAAGAGTCTGGCACAGATTTGAAAAAGTGATTTCCTTTATCCTCTTTGACTTTACATAAGTTGGCATCATATAACAGAAATGCTGTTAGAGTTAAATAAAGTAGACACCATGTTCAAGGTTTAACAGAGCTATGTTGTATATTATATGGGCACCTTTTGCTGTTGTGTTTCCACATTTTCCTCAGCCTAAAAATGTCCAGAAATAGCTTCAGTTATCTCTGAAGTTCAGTCATTTGTGAAATGTTATACTGAAGGAATAATATTACAGAGGCTTTTGGTTCAGAAGTAGATCATTAAATATCCAGATGAAAGCACAGGAAAAAATTCAATTTATAGGATCCTGATTTGATATCTTGCTTTATAACACATTATGATTTGTTCTCTAAAAATGGTAAAGATCACCATAGTTTCTTAATACATGATGCTGTTTTCTAATAAAAAAGATAAATCAATTTCTTTCCTTCCTTCCTTCCTTCCTTCCTTCCTTCCTTTCCTTCCTTCCTTTCCTTCCTTCCTTCCTTCCTTCCTTCCTTCCTTCCCTCTTTCTCTCTCTCCTCGTCCCCTTTTTTCCATCCCCTCTCTCTCTTATCATTGAATTTGAATCCTCAAAAGCTGTGTGGATAGTTTAACTCACTGAGTAGGTTTCCTTAGAATTTATTGGCATATGACATTCCCCCTCTTACTTTACAGTTGCTTCTTAGGGTGGAATAAGGAACACTCCTCTCCATCTCTTACACAGGGAACATAGGGAAGTTACAGAGATGCCACTTTAATTCATAATTTCAGCTGTCTGCATATGTCAATATCCACCAGTGAACTACTTGTCTTGACTCCCACTATAGTCAAAACCTTATTGCTCTGGTTAGTGGAACCTTGGGCAAAGAACTTCTGAGCAGGTGTGGCTGTCTACAGCCAGATGAACCTCCCTGACTGCTGGAATGAAACCTCCAATGACTAAAACGTGTGCCAGATGCCCAGCACAGGTCTTCTAAATGTGTCCTGAAAGCACTTGGGACCTGATTCATCCCTCCCTCCATGTCTAACTGTGGTGCTGATCTGTCACTCTGGAGGAGTGACTCCTCTCACTGTTTTAGCTGTTTGCCAAACTTCATGTGATCTGCAAAATTTGCCTGCAGTGAATTTTTTTCTTGAGATGGATGAGTTAGAATGACCTCAAACACATTCTTTAGAGATCCTATCTACATATTTATAGCATTTCAAAGTTCTTATCAACATGATATCATCACAAAAGCCTTTTAACTGGAGACAGAGGAGAGCTGCCTTTTGGTTTTAATGCATTCGAGCATTTATGCACCCTCATTCACATAGTTTCTGAGCATTTAACAGAAGGATGCAAACAGTCTGTGCATTTTCTGTCTCCAAGTTTTGTCTCCTCTGACAAGAAATACAGCTCTAGAAAGCTGGCCACACAGCTCTCATAACTGTACTCCTGTAAATACACGGTAGAATTATTATTGGATTAAAGAGAAGGGTACACCAACATCAAGTGTCTTGCAAAAACACGTCTTGAATTGACAATAAGGGAAATAATGTAAAATTAGGGAGAAATCTATAATAAGCAAAGGTTGTGCCGTTTTTTTTTATGGTCAATTATTATTATTTTGTTAAGTTATGACAGCCTTTCTATATTTCTGTCTGAGTGAAGGGAGTTTAGAAAACAAACTATTACAAGAGGCATTTTAATAACTGGCGAGATGAAAGAAGAAAGGTCAGAAGAGTGGGTGAATGGCAAGAAGCAGTGTACAGAGGTAATATCTTCCTGATTCAAATAGTCTAGACCACACCTAAAGAGAGGGTCAGCTGATATAAATTTTTTCCTATTAAAGTAGATATTTTAATAAAAGCAATGATTCAGTTCTGTTCAAATATTATATTTTTACTGAAGAGCTCAGATTTCTTTAGACTCAAAGTCTGTAGATTTTTTGAGGCATTTTTTCAGGGTAAAACACCCTCAGTGTGGGTGCAGTATCACATAACTATTGCAAGAAAGTGTTTGACATTCCTTTTACACCATCTTTCCAAAAGCAGAGCTCAGAGAGTGTGCTGAAAGGCCGGGGCCTATTTTTTAAAGCTCAGTACAACAAAAACCTACAGCTGCACAAAACTTTCATTTAGGAATTTAAACATCTCCCCACTCTTCTACCTCACGCACTCCCATGTGCTCTGGACTCCTGCTCCCTTTCCCTGAGTGAACATCAGCAATCAAACAATGACCTGCAAGGAATGAGACACACAATTAGCAGTGAAATACAAAACAGCTGGTGCAGCTGAATAGCTGTTATTCTGAGCACATGAACCTGAAAAGATACTGTTTAGCTTATAAGACAAACAAAATTTCCCTTCTGCTTGATCTCAGAGACCATCTACCATCGGGAGCTGTCCATTTTCATTTGGTCTTTCTGATGCCAGGGCCAACTGTGCAGGGTTATAAACAAAGAGCAGAAAGTATCACTTTCCTTGTTAATTTGACAGTAAACAGTACTAATTTGACCATGCAGCTGTTTATTGATACCACCTCCCCAAAAATTTCATATACAAAACAGTAGCCAGTGTGCTGAAACTGCACTGTTTATAAAATTCAAGGGGCCAGAATAGGCACAATCCCTTGCTGTAAATCAGACCTCAGGAGAGATTCCCATTTATGCACTTCACCTTGTGCCAGGGAAGGCTGTGGAGATCATAGAATCATGGAATCACAAAATGGTTTGGACTTTAAAGATATCTTGTTCCAATCCCCTGCCATGAGCAGGCCATTGTCCACTAGACCAGGTTGCTCCAAGCCCTGTCCAACCCGGCCTTGGACACTTCCATGGATGGGGCACACCTTCTCTGGGCAACAAATGTAAAAAAGGCATTACTGGGAACAAGATAAGCAATTTTTTGTTCATGGGTGTCTTCAAGGTGGTGTTTCCAGAAGCATTTCTTATTAGTCTCTGATTTCTGTGAGGTCAACAGGAACACTACCATCTACTGCTGTAGTGTGTGCTCTGCTTACTCGCAGTGTGATGACACTGAAAATAGGTCTTAAATGGTTGTTTCTAAGACATTCTTAGTACTGAGAGAGGAAATGCTTTATCACATTAAATTGTAACTGGTGACATCTTCAAATAGTAATATCTTCATGCCTTTTCTCTTTCCCCAGCCAAACTAATATCCCACCTTTTTTCATTCTTACTTATGCCTTTGACCTGCAGCTGCCAAATGCTGGGAGAGATCATCAGCTTCTCCAGGGACAGGAAAGGAGAAATCCTACGGCAATGCCATCTTGCTGGTTTTATTTCTCAAGAATTGTCTAGACATGGCTTTTATTTGTGTGGCCAGAGCCCTGTGACACACTGCCAGGATGTAAAGTGTCCTGCTGAAAAGCTGATGTCCCCATCCATGGAATACTAAACCTACACAAGCCTAAGTAAACAGCATCAGCTGTCATATTTGAGAGGCAAGTATAGTAAAAACAAAGTTAAGACTTCTCTTGACCAATTTGCATGATTTTTAATAAGAAGTTCTTGTTTTTGCCTTTTCTTATACCCATTTTGTTAATGCTTCCTGGGAGTGATGACTGATGCTGTAACAGCTTTTTGGATGTAGGATTGTTTTAAAGATTGTAATGAATTTTTGGAAGAATTCATACCACTTGATTTTGCCAAGTTTTGATTGGATCACTCTGACTTGGCAGAGATGATGATATCAGCTTTGATTTTCCTTTTAGATCATTGTTATGCAGTTTTGAAATTCGACAGTTTATTAACTAAAAATACGAGTATAGTTTTTATTGGGCTGAAAGGGAATTTAAGTGTGTAGGTAACACACTTATGTGCATTGGCAATTCCAGGTATAGCAGAGAGCGAGATGAAAACTGCTTGCTACCAAATACACATAAATCAGAAGAAAAATATGAGTGTGCCAACAGAAATACTGTGCCTCCATTTGCCTTCAGATTTTACAAAGAAATTGAATAAAAGAAAAGATGTTCAGTGTCCATATTTCCTCCTAAAATGTAATTAAAGACCTAAGTATTTGAAATTACATCCTGACACTCTTTTTGATTTTCACTGCATGCAAAATCAGGAACTTCACATATCTGCTATGCTCACAGGTGCCTTGTGATGGGTAGCTGCTGAGATGTTCCTGGGTTCTGTTGGGTCAGGATATTAAAATGCCACCTCTTGCAACATAGCTGGGGGGAACTGCCAGTTTTCAGAGTGGTGGAATCTTTGCAAATGATTGGGGATGAACTTTGCACTATACACACCCTGGGCATGGTTTCCATAGTGGTGTAAAATGTACAAGTGCTGCTGGGAATTCTTCTTCCATGTAGGCCTGAAAAATGTCTTTTCACTGAGCTCAAGAAAGATTAGCTTAGCTGTAAAATGTGCTTCCTTCCTCTTCTGGGGTTTGTATTTGAGTGGTACCAATAGCAGCCATACTCCATAAAGAAATCTCTGTCCAACATATCCTGAACTGGCATAGAATCATCAAATCACAGAATTACAGAATGGTTTGGGTCAAAAGGGACCTCAAAGATCATCTCATTCCAACCCCCTGGTATGGACAGGGACACCTTCCACTAGACCCGGTTGCTCCAAGCTATATGCAACCTGGCCTTGAACATTTCCAGGGATGGGGCAGCCACAGCTTCTCTGGGCAACCTGTGCCAGACCACCAGCCTCATGTAAAGAATTTCTTCTTAATATCCAATCTAACCCTCTGCTCTTTCAGTTTAAAGGCATTCCCCCTTGTCCTATCGCTACCTATCCTTGTAAAAAGTTCCTCTCTGACTTTCACTTGGTACCACCAAGTTAATTTTGTGGTTTTGTGTTTTCCCTATATGATACCACAACTTCAACAAGGGAGCAATGTCTGAAAGGCAGAAAGTTGCCTACAGCCACAAACTTGCTCCTGTGTTGCTGACTTGCTCTTTCATATCAGTTTGTGTGTCATTTTGCCTCTGCTGGTCTGAGGTAAGGGGCAGTACCAGAAAAGCCAAAAAGTGGCTGTAGGTGGTCTGGTAGTGCATCTAAATAAATCACTTGTGGACCACAATTAATAAAAGCCAGCCTGAAAGAGTGGCACAACACTTCTCTGAGGCAGTCACAGAACAGCCCTTGCATATCCCTTTCCCCTTGTTTTTCTTCTGTGTATATTGGCCTTTCTGTTGGCTCCAGACATGAAGACCAGTGCTTGCACTAGGTGAACCTGGCTTGGATTTGCTCTCTCTCCAAGTTTTCATAGAAGCCAAGGCCTCTTGAACATCTTAAAGGTCTTTGACAATGATAAATCACATGCTTTGCTTCAGTACTTTGGTTCAGTCTTGAGCCCAGAACACAGTTTGCAGGTTTCTTGAGTTCCTGTAGATGGCAACTGCAGGACAGTTGTCCCTGGCTGTAAAATAACATCTAAATGGTGAGATTTAAGCTCAGGGAGCCAGGAACAGGAAGGGTCCTCCCAATTGAAACTAATTGGATCCATGCTCCGATATCCGTGCCTGTTTCCAAAAGGGTATAACGATTCCAGCCAGACTGTTTGCTCAGTGTCAGTCTGAATTTAACTTCATGCTACTTCTCTTTATTTTAATTTGACATTATTTTCATGTTTATTTTACCTAATAAGTGAATCATTTAACTATAAAAGACTCATTCTGGAGGGTTAAGGGTGGAATCTGGAATGGGTGAAGCTTGGAATAACCACTGACCTGCTCGATTATGCTGGAGCAGGGCATGAGCAATGATGTCACATCAGGGAGGGAAGCCAGACACGTAGGGGTGAGCAGGCCTGCCAATCTCCCTTCCTTGTCATTGGAAATGTCAGTAGACTTGCTTGAGGGACAGATGTGGTTGAGTTTGTGATAAAGACACACTGAACCCTCCACCAATCAGAACACATTGATGTTATTGTTGAATTTTACTTTGACGAATGGATTCTAAGAGAAAACTAATGGCATTAATACCACAAAAACACTGTTTCACTCAGTCTGCAATATATGATACAAATGAAATATGAGGGGTACACAGTCTGTGATTCAAAAAGTGCACTGTGAAACTGGGAAGCTGTTTTTGAAAACTAGGCTCTTTCATTATTTCTCAGACTATCATCCAATATAAGTTGTCAGTTCTTTAACAGTGAATTGAGCTATTCCTGATTTACGCTGTTCTGAAGGTATAATTTAGTAAAAGATACGTTAATGTCTCATGACTTGGAGGGAATTGTTTCCTTTGTTCTCACTTGAGATGGGATTTATCTTGTATAATTTTAGAAAGCTACCTTGAAGATGCTCACTCAGGAATCTATTATAAGCAAAGGAAAGATATAGGATCCCTTGGGGATTACTTAATCTAATCTGGTTTTGTTATCCTTACTTGGGGGAGATACATCACAGGTTTAAAATGCATCTCTCCTCATGATTGTTGAGGGAGCTGGGGTAGTTCAGATGGGAGAAGAGAAGGCTCCAACTTATTGTGGCCTTTCAATATCTGAAGAGGGCTAATAAGAACAGTGGTGAAATACTTTTTACCAGTGCCTGTAGTGTGTCACTACAAGGATCAATGCTTTTAAACTGAAAGAAGGGAGATTTAGATTGGACATAAGGAAGAATTTTTTGTGATGGAGGTGGTGAGACCCCGAGTTGGTCTGGATGATCTTTGAAGGCCTTTTCCAACACAAACCTCTCCACGGTTCTATGAGTCTGTGACTATAGAATACAGACTGACTACTTCCATGTAGAAGTGTATACCTGTGGTCAGATGAACTTGGTCTAAAACTGAAAATTTGGAAATAATGTGATCTGACCCACATCTTGCCTGGACAGATCATAACTTTAACGTAACTATTCGTATTTTCTGGAAAAGCATCCATTGCTGGTCTGGGGATCTTCTGCACTTTTTGAACCAGTTGTTTCTAGAGCTATACTTCATTTGTCCTTGCCAAAATATCTCTTTTTTGACTGAGATGAGATTATTGACTGATCCAATTCACTCGGTATTGAGGCTTAGTCTTCATTTATTGTTTAGCCACCCAGAAAACTTTGTGAAATCTGAAAACTTTATGAACAGTCATATTTATACTTGTTCTCAGAATAATGATCAAAGCACTGGATGACATAGCATGATACCAATCCCTGTAGGAGCCCAGGGGGTGTACCATATTAAAAACTAATTTCCTGTTGACATTCCTATTTCTGACATCTCTTAGCTAATAATTTCTTAATTAATTTTACTTCTGTGCTATTGAGACTGTGCAAAGTTCATGGCTGCAGGAGAATGACGACAGTCAACTGACGTTGCAAAAGCCTATGTACCTCATATATCTCAGAAAATATTTTTATAGATCAAAAGTGTTGGTTCAACAGAGAATCAGGTTAATTTGAACTTACTGAGTGGCCCCAATTACATGTTATTTCTAAATTCTTTGCTTATTGAATCACTTTTCTACATTCCTTTAATTTTGATGTGAATTAAGTCATCTCAGTCAGCTATCTGCATCATCTCACTTTTCTGCCTTGGAAAACTTGCACATGAATTTTGATCCTCAGGAGTTCTGAGCTTCTATGGTTATTAAAAATAAGTATGAACCCACCAAAATCTCTCTCAGATAGTTTTTAGGTGCAAATTACCAAGATCTGTTGAGCTAAAAATTGTTAAATCCTCAGGTTGCCAGTGCATGCTTCTTGAAGGCAGCTAGGCTGGAATCCAACTCTCTCCACCCACAAACCACAGGCACCTGAGCTCAAGGAGAACCTCTGAACACGGGTCTCATGCAGGCCTTGGCTGAAACATGTGACTAGCCGTTACTTTTAACAATATGCAACGTTTCTTATAGTGGTGAAGGTGATGTGAGATCAATATGTTTGAGGAATGATTGACCATGAGATTGAACTCCTGGAAAAAGGACTGCACAAAAGGACCAAGCAACTGATGTGCACAAATCCATATCCTGGCCACCTTTTTCCCACTATCACTACCTCACAAGCACTGCATACTGAAATGCTTTTGTGGGCCAAGTAGCACAAGGGCAAGTCCTGCCCTCATTAATACCAATTCAAACCCACAGAAGCCATTAGGATTGGAGCACTCCCACTGGCTTTTAGCCCAATGCTGATGCTTTTCTGCTTATGCAAAACCTCATTGATGAGCTTTGGGATAACCAAAACCAAATGCAACTGATTTAAGAGAATGATGGTGTTGTGGTCAACACGTAGGAGTTGGGCATTGGAGACATAAATTCAGTTTCTGGTCATCTCATGGTTTTGCTGTTTGATCATGGGTAAGTAGCACTGTAAGAGTAATAGAGTAACGGATGTTACACAGGGGGCTTGGCTAGCTCTGGATTATATTTTAATTGAGATAATGATGATCTAAGCCAGCTAATTTAATTTCACAGCTGTTACAGACCTGAAAGAGAATTTCTTTGCACTGCAAAGGAGTTACTCAAAGGATAAAGAGGTAGAGAATAGAAAGTATTAGAGCACAAGTCTTGTCAGTACATGATACCTGAGTAACAAAGAGTTGACGGATGTTTGGTGATTCATAAAACATCTTTCTTACAAACATTTTTTACACTATTCTTTCATATTAATAGAAATACACTATCTTAAGGCAAAAAAAAATTGCTACAAGATTCATTCTGTTGAGCTGGAATAACACCATATAATTTTCTTGTTATTAAGCAACATGATTTTCTTATTGACAGGGAAATAAGGCTTTGTGCAATCGTACAACCTGTATCAAATAAACTGAGTTAGGCAGATTTGTCTAAAGTTGTCTTGGACTCTCACCCTCTCTTCACCACAGTAATCTGATCCTGCAAAATTTCACAATGAGTTTTTGGCAGTTGTTCCCCTAAGGTCCATGACTCTTCCGATAAAATCCTAGGCACTGATCAGAAAAAAAAACCCTTTCAAGCTGGAGAGAGCACATTATTACAGTGGTTGACATAATGTCATCTGGAGGAAGACATTGCCACTCAAAATTAACCATGGCCTTGTGGTGAGTGCTGTGGCTTCTCCTGACTTCAAAGCTCAACATGGTAGTTAACAGATGACAATATCCACTTCCTTGGGTCTTACTGCATCTCCTTACTGGGCTTCTTGAAAATTATCTTCCCCACCACATGAGTGACCAAAAAATAAACCTCTACAGAAAAAAATTCCTTAGCATCTGTACAATGAAGTCAAATATGCCAATTTTTTTACAGGGCTTTGATGTGTGTGGACAAGTGCTGACTCTAGATTTTATAAATTTAGTATAATATGTCCCTAAAAATTTTTACTGCAGTTTTTGAACACAGTTAGAATATGAAATTGGAGATCAGATATTTTGCAGGTTAAACAAAAGCATACCTCTGCTTGTGCTAGTCTACATATTTAGGAGCTTTTACCTATTTGTCTGTCTGTCTTGCTGTTCTTCAGTCTGTCCACCCAGGGAATCATTAAATGCCCACATGCCTAATTTGACTCCTGATATCTTTTTGCTGTGAGTTGAGCAGCTGTAGTTGAGTCTATCTAGGATAAAAGGATGGGATTAGGTATACTTAGAAGTAGGAAGGAGACTGGGAGAGGCAAGAGAGGAAGGGGAAGAAGGAATGAGCCCCGGTTTTGTGCTCACTGCAGTCTGGATGACTCCCAGCATTTCTATTGCTCATTATTCCTTTGAAGTCAGTAAATGTCTGTGAAAATTACTGGTGAAGTTTTCTCACCTCCACATAACTCTGGTAGGAGAGGACAGTTTACTCTCACTCCTGCTTTCTCTTTTATCTTTAATAGAGGTTGGTTCACAGTCTGTGTCAATAGAGCTCAGTCCTTCCCACGTGAATGCTGGCATGGTGGCACTTGATGAGCCATGGAGGGGAAGGGAAAACTTTTTGTTTGTTTGTTTGTTTGTTTGTTTTGTTTTTGATACCTAGGATATTACATTTGAAAATAAACAATTAACTCAACCAACCTGAAGGAACATTTTATAGTTGTAGAATCAAGCACTTAAAAGCTGATAAATGCCAGAATTAAGGATGTCAATCAAACTCCAAACGTTGCCTTCTGGCACTGTGAATTATGATAGTCTTTAGTTATCTCATCATATACATTTTTTTCCTCAAGGCCCCTGTCTCTAATAATGCACATGTAACATTAAGGAGCAGAAAAAGAAATGGAGGATTTGCATATTAAGTTTGCATCAAATGAAGAAGAGTGCAGAAGTGTAGCTGCAAAAAAAGGAGCTAATAGTTGCAGACGGGGAGTTAAACCACTAATTCTGAGATCATAAATTTTTGACTATTATTATGATGTCTTCTTCATCTCTGTATCTGGGGAAATTTTGACTCAGATTATAACCAACCATCTGAGCAGTCATCACTTTGACAAAGTAGTTCCTCTGAGGCATTACAGATTCTAGCTGGTTGTAAAACCATAATGAAATCTTCACAGACATTCAAATTTAGAAGATTTATAGAGATGCCCCAGAATTGCTATTGCACCTTTACTGTTTTGACCAAAACAATACTTTTACATGACCTTTCAAAGATTTTGCCCAGAAAACTGGTAAGTCCTTCAAGTTTCTGTAATCTCATGCATTCCTCTCTTGCAGGTAGGAAAAAAAAAATAAAAAAATTAGAAGTTCTACTTTTGAAGGCATTTTATTGCAGACAGTCGAGCAAAGCTGTGTTCTTACACATACAAGTTATGGATGTAGTGGTCTTCTTGACCTGTCCCAAAGCAAGAACACTCATGGTAGAACTGCTGATGTCTGCCTAAGCTCTGCTGAAGGAGACCCAAATCAAGGATTACCTAAGCAAAAGGTCTACAGCATCTCTTCAGTCTCTTTATATCAATAAACGCCTCTGGTCTCACCATTATCAGCAAGGAGGTGCAGCATGATTTCACTTGTATCAACTCCAAAACTGGTCTTAAATCCATCCCACCATAACATCCAGCAGAACAAAGCTGATTTGGTAGCACATCCAGAGCGGTTGTTGGTAATGCACTGCAAAAGACAGTTTACCCTTCAATTATCCCTTAGGTCTGGAGTAGAAAGAGACCTGCTATTTAGTCCCCATGCCTGTACAATCCAGCCCCAATGACACTGCTCCTGATGAAAATGGCAGTCAGACAATGATAATGTTGCTGGCTGTCTCATCACACATGTGTGCATGAGCTAAAGATAGGAAAAGCATAAAGTCTAGTTCCTATGAATGTTTTGAAGCCTGCTTTGTAACCTTACTGGTGTCTTTCTAATAGTTTTACATGTGTGCATGTGACATATCAGAATTAGAGGAATATTAAGTCAGGAAGTCTGGAAAAGCCTTCATGAAGATGTTGAAGACATGAACATCATCCATCTTGTTCTTGACATTTTTGCATGTTTTAAAAAACAGCTTGCAATGACAAACTCAAATTCCTGAGCAATACATTTTCTTAGCTTTAAAAATTTTCTTCTCTTGTCAAATCCAAGTTGTCCTTGTTGAATGTCAAGCTTATTGCTTCTTGTTTTCCTTCCCTTGCTCCTTGTCTGTGCCTTATGTGTCCAAGCTCATAAAAATTCTGAACTGTCCAGAGCAAAGTTTTGTATTTCTTTGTCTCCCAAAGAAAGTTTTAACTTTGGTTATGTATCCCTGTCTAGGAAGTATGGTTTAAAGGAATGGGATTTTCGCTTTGATATTTTTTGGTTTACCCTGGTTTTCTTGGTTGAAGTTCTAGAAGAAGTTTTGGTATTCTCCAGCTGTGGAAGAGCCTGTCTTACTCTAGAGCCTGGTGAGGAGCTGCTCTTGAGGTGAGGGAATGGTGCTTTAGTCCTCTCCCAATTATCAGGAGTAATTTTTTAGCACATCCTTTCACTAGGGATCTCAACAGGCAAGTCTATCTCACATGGTGTCCAATATAAAATCTTTTACCTGTAAAATTAGAAAGGATTTCAGACATTGTGTCTTGTAGTGGTAAGAGATACTTACCTAGAAAGCCACTCTAGGGAAATTCAAAGTTAACGCAGCCGTCTGCTGCCCTATGTCACAACTACATATAGTAAATATGTTCTCTTCCAGATTTGTTGAGAAATTTCAATTATGTCCATATCAAATTTTATGACATTTCAGACAGGTTTTTTCAGTTCTGTCTACTGTCTCCATTTCTAAAAATGCTTTTTCATTGCTTGATGGGTTTTCTTCTTTCTTTTACTCTCATTTTCCATCTAATAACATTTCTGAAAAGTGATGTGAAATAGATAAATCTGTCAGTTTCCTCTTTCATTCTCAGGCTCACACACGTATGAACCAGAGGGTGTGCATGAAGTACAGGAGATGGAAAGAAAATTTAGAAAACCATGTGCATGCCCTTTTTTTACTGGTGGTGAATGAAAACCTGAAGTCCTGGAGTACCAGAGTCCTGCAAGGCTTGCAAGACCAGCACACTGCTGCCAAGAACATGCTGTCATTTGTGGCTCCTCACACTTCCTTGACCACAAGAGAGCCTGGAGACAGGAGTCCACCACTGAGGCTTTGAAAAAGCTGCATTATGTTATTGGGCAACTGGATTCATGAAACCCTCCTTGTTATCCTATTTGTGGTGTCTCTCGTCTTTGCAGCCCGTAGCCAGATGCCAGTTTCTGACAGAATTTTTACCTAAGATATTGTACATTTTCACACTAGATAGTCTGGTGTCTGTGCTATTCCAGACACAAATTATCTGGGAAAAATGGATCTTAAATACAAGTATGTGCATACATCTTTCTATTCTTCAAGAGCTTTAGGTTGCAAAGGCAAGCAGGAAATTAGGAAAAGCCACAGTTTAGGTAGCTTTTGCAGTCTCAGTTTTCTTCCCATGTGCAGAAGATCTATGGAGGTGTTTAAAAGATGTGTAGATTTGTGATGTGGACTTAGTGGTGGACTTGGCAGTGCTGGGTCAATTGTTGAACTCAAGGTTCTTAGAGGTTTTTTCCAACCTATACAATTCTGTGACTTAATAATGTCTCAAATGAAATGATAATATCCTATCTCTTGCAAACCACCTTGGTCTCATCCAGTGCTCAGGATCAGAAGTCCTGGGACTTAGGAGATGCCATGTGGCAATACTATAAGTCTTGTGAGGATGTGGGGAAGTGGAGTAAGGGACTACAGGGGCAGAAAAGAGAGGTGTAAGGGGCCCCATCTGCTTTCTTTCTGAGACCCCTGCTCTTGGTGCTGGGAGCACTTGTGCTTTCATCTCCCCATGTAATTTTCGTTCAGGTGACAGCACAAAAAGCTTGCACAGAAAGTTCATTGTTCCTTTAAAAACTGTATCAATTTCCAACTTCAGTAATTGTGGGAAAAACCTGAGCAGACAACCCTTTTCTCTTGCCCTGCTTATACCCACACAGCTGGTGCTTTACCCATCTCCCTCCCCAGTAACCTCCCTCATGCTGCTCAGCTCCAGCAGGAGGAGCAATGGGAGCACATGAGAGGCATCCCCCGTCTCTGTGCTCCCCCAGCATTACCAGCACCCCTTCCACAGCCAAGACCAGCAAATTATCTAGTAACTCGTATTTGGCTCAGGGCTGGAGGAAGCTCCAAAGCTGTTAAACTTGAAAAAAAATTCTCTGTGGAGTGTGTGCGACCTCAGAGTTCCCAAAGGCTCATTTCACAGGATAATTTCACCGGGTAATTTCACCAGAGAAGGTTTTCGCAGGAAAAGGCATGTCTCTGACAGTAGGGCAAGCCCCTTGCTGAATTCCAAATCCCTGCTCTGGAGAAGAGGGATAGTAGAATTTTTTAATGAAACACCTGTTTGGGTTCTGTTGAGTTTTATACTGCGAGACAACGGAACTTTTTTCTTGGGCTCTGTTTTGGAAACAGATGAAGCGCATTTGTAAAATTTCAGCCCAAATGGTTAAATTCACAAAGTTATGAAGATGTACAAAAGGGGTGTCATAAAGGGATGAAAGCCACATATAGGACAGTGTTCTCTGAATCATGCTATGGACTTAAGGACTCATGTAGTTCTGCAGAGAGCTGTGCTCCTGCTAGCTTCATCCCAGTGCTAGCACAGAGGGCATATCTCACACCAAGTGGTGTTAAAGAAGGGCTAGAATTTCCTTATTCTCCTTTTCTCCCCACTGTTAAGTAGATTCCTGGATAGATACAAGATGTACCCTTAAAAAGGAATTGGCAGCATTTAGAAATTACATACGTGTTAGACTGTTTGCTATTTCACAGTGCCAGGAGGAAGGATTTGTGGCAAATCTGATGAATATAGCTGATGGTGTCTTGGAGGCACCTCCAAAGTTAGGTGGGAGGTAGTTCAAGGATTTGGATCTTAGAAGGATAGTGAGGATAAATAAAGCATCCAAGACCTTTTGTGGCTCTTGGCCTCAACAGTTGGTCAATGAATAATATTGTTAAAAATCACAAAATCACAGAATACTTTGGGTTTGGAAGGGACCTTAAAAATCATCCAGTTCCAATCTCCCTGCCATGGGACACCATCCACTAGACCAGGTTGCTCCAAGCCCCATCCAGCCTGGCCTTGAACACTGCCAGGGATGGGAAATCCACAGCTTCTCTGGGCAGCCTTTGCCAGGGCCTCACCACCCTCACAGGTAAGAATTTCTTCCTCATATCTAATCTAAATCTCTCCACTTTTAGTTCAAAACTGTTTCCCCTTTTCCTATCATTATCTGCCTCTGTAAAAAACTTCTTTCCCTCTTTTTAATAAGTCACCTTTAGAAATGGGACATTTGAGCTGGAAACCACTCTTAAGAAAGCCAAGAGAAAGGTCTTGAAAAACTCAAGAGAAAGCCAAGCTGTCAGAAAGTAAGAACAAACATGGGTGTTATCCTTCTGGATTTCCAGTGGTGTGTTTCATGGTGGAGCAGTGCCATGCAGATGACACATCCATCCTCAATCTTGGCACCCAGCACAGAAAGAGATCCACGCACCCGTTAGGTGGAGGGTGATCCAAAGTGCGCGGCTCTCACCCTTCAGCAAGTACACAGCTAATCACCTAGATGGTCACAGGAGCAGAGGCCAGCTGGTCATCAATTATCCAGAGATTCCTGAGGCTGGAAAGGGCTGACAGGACTGAGGTCAAAGAATGCACTGGGACTCTTCCGCCCCACTCCACCGGCAAAACACCAAGACTGGCTTGGTATAAGCCACTGTGAAATGGCAGAACATTCTTGTGGTTGTCTCCATCATAATTTGCTTTGGAAATATTTTGGACATCTCTCTTCTTTGCTGGGCAGGGGAGGAGGAAGTGTTTGAACCTTTAAACCCAGTGTGTCTGGCTCTGTTCCTATTTACTGCTGTATGAGAGGGTGAAGGTAACACTTGAGCTTAGAAGACAAGTGGAGCTGGTTGAGGGTTTCCAACCTGCTAACTGCTGTTATTAATTTATCTGCCTAAATTGTTCATGTTGCCAATGTGTTGTGTTTCCCTATTTCACTATCTCTGAAGAACAGCAGCTCTTGGGATGGTTAAGCAGTTTAGAAAAGGTAAATTGCCCTCATAAGTGATACTGCTCCATTTAAAACTTTATTCTGATTTCATTTCACCTGCTTTTTTTTCCCCTCACACAGCTTTGGGAAAAAAAAAATATTCCAATAGCAACTAATTTTTCTCCCTTTAGCTACCTGCCTGAATCCTTTAAATGACACATACAAGATATATACTTACAAATATCATACATAAAACATTGAAAGGGCATTGGGGTATATAAAGACAGGGATTCAGAATCTGCTGGTCCAAAATGTGTATTTAGCACCACCAAGAAAGCAGTCTGGTGTTCAGAACATTGACTGTGAGTCCTAATGCCAGAAATTTCACCTCTCTGTGCCTCCAATTATTATACTATAAACTGGAGTTAATTTTACTTGTCACTTTGTAAAATACTTTGAGAAATATTACCCAAAATTACCATCCAGGAAAAAAGTGTTATTAATATTATTAGGACTGATGACACAAAGTTAAGCTGTTCCAATTTTATCCAACGGCCAAACACACACTCCAGCTTTACAAATTACAGTGTGGGCTATCCAATTTCATGAGCACACTTGCCACTCGGTGCCACAGCTTTATACCTCTGGCTCCACAGTCAACATGAACTCTGTATAATCACCATAGAATTTATGTCAATTTTGTGGAAATGTTATGATTATTCACAGCTGAGGCTTCAAAGGCACCTTAAAGCACTTCAGAGCCATGAGTTTCCCATCATGGGTCTCAGGAGATCTACCTGCTGCACCCGCCACCGAGCCTGGAAATCTGCCCACCCAGCTTCAACCTGCACCCACACAGGGAGCCCAGCTCCTGCATTTATGGGAGTGAGCCTGGGACAGGAACATTCAACTCTACTTCCATTAATTGGCTCAAAAGTGCAGTTTTCTGCATCTGTGTAGAGATAAACAGGGGTAGTAGTATAAAAAAGGAAGCTCTCTGGATTATCTGGAGTCTAGGATTGTATTTTATTCAATAATGTAAACAAGCACACATCCCCAAAAAGCTGGAAAACTAACATTTGCAAAACCTTTGCACTGAAACTCATTCTGTGCCTGGTGCTCACTTGGTCACTCACCTGGTCTGTGCTGGCTGCTTCCTGAGAAGCACTGTAGGAAATGACACACTGGGGTTTTTGGGAATGAAGGAGAACCTGTGGACACGGTCTATGCTGTGCCATCTGCTCTTAGGACCAGAGGAAGGGGCTTGACCCCATTTGATTTACTTTAACAAATCTATCTGTTCTGAGCAGGATCCTTTGACCTCTCTTGTAATGTATATCTTTAAAAAGCCATTTCCAGAATGGGAAAATTAGCAAATTGTTTAAAATTAACAAAGTACCTGAAAACGATACAGAGAATTGTCTCTCATGTGGATGCAACCCATGCTTTTAGAACCAGAAGTATCATCATTAATATCTAGTCAATCTCCTTTCCTACAATAACCAAAACTTCTGCACACACACTCTTGAGATTGAATGATAATTATTTTTGTTAATTTGTCAGCAGAAATGAGAGATTTTATAATTATTATCATAGATGTGGTGCTTAGGGACATAATTTGGGGGTGCACTTGACATTGCTGGGTTAACGGTTGGATTTGATAATCTTAAAGGGTGAGTAAAATGGGCTGAGAACCCCTAGGACATTTGACAAAATATTTCAGGACAAAGGCAGTGCACATCAAATAATGAATCCTATAATATGTATAATTTAGGGGAAACACTTTATGTTTGAGCAGTAAATATTTGCTTTTGATACCATTTTACTACCTATATGAGAAATAAAGAATGAGATTCTATTGTGTGGGAACTTGTTTAAAGTTTCAAAATAACTTTTTTTTTTTCTTTTCCACAGTGAGGAAATGAGAGGTCTGAGTCAAAAATCAATGTCTCCTTATGGTGCATGTTGTACAGAAAGAGAGGAAGAAGCAGGCTCTGATGCTGGAAGATAAGTGTCTGGAGAGATGAGATTACAGGCACTAAAATGCAAGTACTGTTTTCCTGACGTTGTAAAAGGGGAACTAACAGCTACCTGCATCACGCAGAGGTTTGAATAACAATTTTATCTGAGATGAGAAATTTCTAGCTTGGAAAGAAATCTATTCCAAGGAGCATCATCCTCTGTAGCCTCTTGGGTATGATGTGATCTTGCATTGGAGGGTAGAGGGATTAAGATGACCTTGTGATTGTGCCCAGTCACTGACACTTTGATGTAAAAATAGCAACAGGCACAGTTGACATCTTGTGGGTTTGAGGCTGACTTCCAGTTCTGGTCCAGCACTCCACTTTCACCTTCTTGTGATGGAGAGGGAAGCAAGCAAGGTGCTGGGATCTGATTCCTTTCTTCCTTCCAAGTGTTTGCTCAGTGCTCCCTGCTGGCAGCAGCTGCTCCCTGGGGTGTGTAAAACTGCGGGTGCTGCTCCAGAAATGAAACTGAACAACCACCTTCTGGTCTGAAATCTGTCTGAAAACTGAGTTCCACATCGCCAGGGATTGCACTCCCCCTCCACACAGAGGAAGGTCCTCTGCAGCACTGAGGCCTGAGGCTCGCGAGTGTCAGACGGGTCCTGCTTACCTGACACGTCAGGGTGCAACTCAGGAGCCTCCAGAGCAGAAAGCCACGCCAGGAGTTGTAATAACTCATATCCTCTGTGGGGTGGTGGAAAGAGGACCTGAAACTCAGGGGTTTGCACCAGCCACATACTGCTCTCAGCACCAAATTTTGACCTCATGCATCACTGGGGCTTTTGCATGAGGATTAAGGTTTCGTCGATTAAACAAATAAAATTTCTACCTCATGTCAGGTCTTCACCTGCATTTTTTTACCTTTTTTGAGCAGTGGAATTGTGGCTTATGCATTTGCAGCTAAGTAAGGCTGTGAGATTAGGTAAGCGTGGTAATAAAGGGTTATGGAAATGCTCTGACCACAACTCAAAGTCACCATGTGGGAGAATGCACATGGCTGGGGGTTAGGTTTATGAGAAATAAAGATCTGAATGATGCTGTGCTTGAGAGTCATGGGCCTTATGTCTTCTTAATGCCAGGAGTGATTTATTTCTCGTAAACAGCTTTGCTCAATTGGGGCATCCAGTTACTACAGACCTTGTTTGGTATAAAAACTAATGGCATAGAAAAATATTGCTCTAGCAAGGTTTAACTGGTCGTCAGCCCGAACATGTGGCTGAACATGAATTCCACTGCTTGAAATATCCTCTGGTCGCTCAGCAACATCTTAATGTCAAGAGGAGATTATAGTCAGCGTTCCCGTTGAGCCATGACTCAGAGGTGCTGTATGGAAAGAGGACATTTCCAGCAAAAGCGTGATAGGGAAACTAAGCACAGTGCTGGAAATCTTCCCTCCCATTGAAAAAAAGAAATGTGAAAGGCTAGCTCTTCTGCAGTGGAAGTTTGGCTGCTGCTGGGAACATTATGAAAATACACATTACATGCCTGGTTCCTCATATATAACTGTGTTTCACAGCACGTATCATCACCCACCTTTGCCCTTCCTTTTTTAATTCAGAAAAGGCGCAGGAAGAGACCCTACTTCTTAACAAAAATAAGTGAAAAACTGTGCAAAGGTGACATTTTTGCTAAGCAGGAACTCTGATAAGTTGAAATGGTGTCGTTTTGCTTGTGTTGCATAAAAGCTGGCTATTAACATACCTTAGATACTTTGAGAGGTATGGAAATGTTTAAAAAAAAACATGGGACTGAAGAGATTGGCCTCAGTGAAATTTACATTAAAAAACCCAAGGAGACACTTAAATATTCATAGTTTCCATTTCTAATCTTTTTCCACGTGAGTTTCCTGACATATATTATTCTCAGCTATGTTTGTGAGATGCCTGGCATCCCGAGGTCAGATGCATATTTCTTTTTGGGATCCAGATTAGTTATTTTAAATATTCTGATCCTGTACAGGCTCACACACAGGAGTAACTATAAAATGATCAGGACTATGGGCAGTTTAAAACCAGCCACATAAACGTGAATATTTATATTTTTATCTACAAACATATATGTGTTTGCAGGATTGTGTGATATAGAATTTAGAGGAGAAAAATAAAAGTACCAATGTGTATAAATACTTGCTTGAAGCGGGTAGAGGGAAAGAAGGCAGAGCCAGTCTTATCTCATGGAGCCTAGAAAATGAAGAAAAAGCAGTGGGCACAAACTGAAATGCAGCAAATCCCATTTAAACATAAGAGAGACCTTTTTTTGCTGGCAAGTGGTCATGCACAGAAACAGGATTCCCAGGGAAGTCATGGAGTCTCCATCCCTGGACATTTCCAAAACCTACCTGGAAAGAGTCTTGGGCAACCCACTGCAGGTGACCCTGCTCTGAGCAAAGGCCTGGATTGGACAATCTTCAGAGGTGCCTTCCAGACCCAGCAGTTCTGTGATTTTGCAATTCTGTTGAAGAGAACACAATTACTTGGATTTATCTGAAGAATGATTTCCTCGGTTGCTTAACTTCATTAAAACCCATAAAAGTTTATAGAGAAATTAAATGATGGCCTTTGTTCCCAGATAAATCTGCTCGGCTCATACATAAGATTACTTTAAAATCAATCCTTTGTTTTAAGTCCTCAGCTGTATTTGGTAATCTTATGTAAAAGTAACTAATTTCACAGGTTCACCATTCAGTTTGTTAAAAAGCTCTTTCATGTGTTTGGAAAAACTTTGTTTCCATTTCCTTTCTTTTTTTAATTCTTTCACTCTGAGGGAGAATACATAGCAAAATTTTTTTTGTTTTTTATCTCAAATAGCCTCTCACAAAATAGTACATGTGCAAAATCAGCATGTGGCAAATTTCACTAGCACTGCAATAAAATTTGAAAAAAATAGGGTGAAGCAGCCTAAAGGGTTATGCAGAGAGTACCCAGGTAACAGCCTTTTGCTGAAGGGGTTGCCCATTAGCATTTTTTTCAGTATTTTTCTCTACACTTGACATTTTTCCAGTTTTCTATGTGCAGTGATTCAGTTCCTAGCAGAGAATGGCCTGGGTCCAGATATGACACTGGCCTTAGAAGTGATTTGCCATGAGAATCTGAGCTGAATTTCACAACAAAGAACAAAGTTTATGGACATTCAAAGCCTGAATTGGATATGAATTTTGTGGTTGGGGTTGTCTGAAATATTTCTTGTTGTTGCAGGAAACCTGGACCTCACTGTTCTCGCTGCATAAACTGCATTAAAAGCGGCTTCTTCCGTTAAAAAGCCAACAGACTTTTAAAAAGCCCACTTTTCTTAATTCAAAAGCTAACCATTCATCAGAATAGTCTGAGACTGTCCACCCCTGAGCTGTACCCATGCAGTGGGAGTGCCTGGTGTCTGGAGATAGAATAAATCATCCAATGGGATAGAGCTGACTACTTGCCACCCGCTGGATGAGAATAAGCCAACAGATAGCCCTGGAATAGAAGTCACTGAGGCATTGCTGGTCAGTATGATAAGGACTGGGATAAGATTATTTTGTGTAAGTTGGTCATCTTCAGACAGTGTGGCAAAGGAGGTGTTTAAGAAGGGAATCACAGTAATGAAAATAGAGAACATTTAAGGATATTTAGGGTAAACTTCTTCCAAACTCAGGTGGAAAAAAGGTGTGAATATATTAGGAAAAACTAGCAAAGAGACAACAAAGACTAAATTCACAGGCAGCTCAGAGCCTCTACTTCCTACCAGGCAAAGAGGTACATTGAAATGATGCTGACTCTTGGAGAACTGTAATTTGATTTGTTTTGCTGCAGTTCAGAGGAGAATCCAGGCTCTGGTTACTGTAGCAGTAAAGATCCTCTTACTGCTGGCGTAAACAGGAACCTCTTCCAAGTGCAGATAAGCAGCAAAGGATGTAATATTGAATTATCTGCCAGTCTAGAGGTGACCCTTCTGCAATGAGCTTGGGGGCCCACATGTGCATGGCAATGCAGTGACGTGTATCCCACTGCTGCTTTCACTGTGTCTTTTCTGTGGCTGGGAGGGGGCTTTGGTCCTCAGGACTGTCAGCTGGGTGTCTTTCCTGAGCTCTAAATTTATTTTAAGAAGTAAATATCACTGGGCTGATGTGTGCACTTGGCCTTGATGAAGTAATTAATGTGGTTTCCAGCATACTGTTCATAAAATTCATAGCTGCATTTAATTGTTACCATGTTCTTCCTCCTCACATATTCTTATATTAATAAGAAAAAATATTGAAAGGCCTAATAGGCTACACACAGTAGAGGAATGCTTGAACTGCTGTTAGCTGGTCACACCACCACAGACATGCAGGCCAGTTGTCAAACAGGGGATTATGTTTCACTTAAGGCACTGAGCAACAGCATGGCCAGAGAGGGGGCTCATCCCAGTCCTCCCGACCCAAATGTTGCCAGCAGATGCACAGTGCTGGGTCTGATGGGTGGCTGGAGAGAGGAGGGGGATGCTGCTTATTTACTCTTAGAGATCTGTCACCTTTTTGGTTGTCAACTCCTGTGATGCTGAGCTGGAGGCCCACTGAAGAAGACAACTCTGATATTCTCCTAGGAAGAAGTAGGGTTGTCCCACCAGGCACAGCTTTTCTTCCTGAGAATTCCTGTGTGGTGTTTCTGAACTTACATCTCTACAAAGGGCCAGGACAATCATGGGTTCTTCCCAATCTTATTAATTTGGGGGTTTCTTTTAGGAAATGGGTAAAAGGTGAGTAGGATGTTAACTAACTGTTGGACGTATCAAATAATTTCAGGTGTCTTACATAATTTTTTGCTTTTAGCTTGCAGAGATTTAAAGAATTGCATTTATCTGACTTTAGCTCTTTAAAAGTTAATTTTCTTTTCTATAGACGTTGTTTATTGTGTTTTATGGTTGGCACCTTCACAATTAATTAATCCTCTCCTATTTAGGGATTTTATCCCTCAATAACCTCTGCCTACTCCTGATCTTAAAGGTCTTTCCCAAACTCATGCTTCTATTGTTGTAATCCCTCTCTGATCTTTTCCTCCTGAGTTCAGAAGGAATCTCAATGGCTTGCTTAGGTTAGGTCACTAATTTTTGGAGAGCCAAAACTGAGATGAATCCCAGTGGCTGTGATCAAATCCCAACTCCTCAGCTGCTGCCTGGCCCCAGGCAGCATTGCCAGGAGGAGCTGTGCTGTGCAGGCTGGCAGTGCCTCTCACTTGCAGTCCTGTTCCTCTAACCCAAGTCTCCAGAGAAAGTCTGAGCAGTGACTCTGCACATCTGTGTTTCAAGGGCATTGCCTTGATACCACATCCAGTGAGAACAAGATCCTTTCCTTTGTGTGCATATCACAATGCAGGGAGGTCAGGGGAGTTACACCAAGCAGGCATCCAGCCTCAGCTACTTAATTTAGGCCAGCACAGAGGTTGCTGGAGGACATGGTCAGGGAGCCAGGATCCTCCTCCTGTCACGTTAGCTGGCCTGTGCTGCAGAGTGGACCAATGGGTGCACAACTCAAACTTTTAGGATGGCTTTCCTTTGAGCCAGTCTTCCACACTGGCTTGGAGTTCTGGCTCTGTGGACAACCCACTGCTTAATGACTGGGGGATTTGCCACTCCCAGCTGCAGAAACTGTTTGGTCCAGTACTGAAGTGTGGCCTGGGAAGCACCTGGCTGTGCCTAGCACTATGTACCACCCCTAAACAAGACTGGAAATGTGCTTTCCCACCTGCCACAGTAGGTGGAACAAGCTGAAAGCAGAGCATAACTATCCTGAGCAGGATTTAACCAGAAAATAGTGATAGGGACCTTCAATTTGAAGTGCCCTGGCTGTAGCAGAAGGAGGAAAAAACCCCCTTTGTTCCCATCTTCCTCCAGAAACTGACATGCAAAGCTTAGCAAGAAGTATCGACAAAATATTTGAGGGCTAAACATCTCACCATCTGGAATGGGACTGCCAGAAAGAGACTGAGAGAAAGATTCCTTTTTCACATGTAACTTGTTTAATAAAAATAAAATTCCTCTTGCATTTCTGACATGGGACTGTAACCACTCCACCCTAACTCTCTTTGTCATGCTCAGATCTATGAAGTAAGAGGAAATTATGGAAATTTATCATGTCTGGGTTCTCAGGATTGATTATGACTCGCTGCTTTTATCTTCCAAACAGTCACTAAATCTAATTGCCTTGTTGTAATGGATTAACCCCTGTGGTCCACAGTAGCATTTATATTGTGTTCAAAGAGACTGTTACAGAGTTAGGGTACTTTTTTTCAGCAATATACTTTCATAACATGTAGGTGCTCTATGGACATAACTCACCCTTTGTGGGTCTTGGGGGTTTAATTGGCTCATTGTTCTGCCTTTCTGCAGGGGATGAATTTCACATCACTTTGGGAGCAGGTATCGACAGGTCAAAGGGCCTTCCACAGCATAACCATTTCTTTTAAATTACAATGCAAGCAGATTTTGAAACCTTGTGTTCAAACTTCGGCATCTGTATTGTAATCAAAAACATTCCCTTGCTGATATTTGTGGGATTAGCATTATTATTAGTCATTGTGCCTCAGCCCCTGGGGAACCTGAACTCTGGGGTCAGGTCCCCAACTAGGAGCTGTATAAATACAGACCCTGTGTTCATAAAGTTCCCACTTAAGCTGTCTTACACCATGTTTGCCAGGGGCTAAGGGCTCACACACGGGCCCTCCTGGTGACTCCATGGGTCCTGGTGACTCTCCAAGTGCTGGTAACGAGGTCTTGTAGGTGTGAGGCCAGGAGCAAGAGGTGGCTGTGGACAGCAGTGGTGGGGTAAGGTGACAACTGCTGCTCAGTGTGACAATCAGCAAAGTGTGCTCACACCCTAAATCCTGACCAGCATCTCTGGAGGTGCACTGGGAGAACAATGATTTAAGGAGGGGTATAAAATGCAGTAAAAATGAAAAGAAAGTGAAAAATTCAGAGGTGGGAAGGACAGGATCTGCAAAGGCATCATGTGGGGTGGGGCTGCTAGCGCTAAAGGAGGAACACACAAGTCCCTGTTTGTATCAAAAAGAGGGAAGGAGAGTGCTCTGAGACAGAAAGAGAGTAAAAGAAATGGCACCAATGACCAGAGGAAGGTGATTCTCCAACTTTGAAAGCACCAGTGAGATCTGACTGAGAAAGTTCAAGAAGAAAGGAACTCAAAAGTGGAGATGGTGAGGCAAAAGTGAGGCAGAGGAAAACTGCACTGAAGGGTTTGGTAATATTATGATGTTGATTTGTCTGGAAATAGCTAAAAAAATTTAGTTAGAAGACTAGCAAAATTGCAAGAAGATATAGTGGGTAAGAGGGAAATCAGCCAAGTCCTGAGCTCCCCAAGAGTCTCTGCATCCAACAGGGGTGATAGAGAAGCAGCTGGGGGTGAGTTCCATTTGTGGGAGGCAGGGCAGACATGAAAAGGGAGATGAGACACAAAAGGGAGGGGTAGGAGTGAGGAAGTTGGGGCAGAACCAACCACCACCAAAGCAGAGAACAGCAACAGAGATGCTCAGGAGAGTGTGGACCATGTTTGAGGAACCCAATATAATGGGCAACTGCTGGTGGAGCAGGAATCTGACAAGGGATGTCAGGACAGAGGTTAGACATTGAGATATGCTTTTGAAAAACACCCTATAAATGAGACTTGAATTAGGTTTGAAGTTCATAAAAGGATTTTTAAAGGAATAATTTCAGATTCATTCTGAAGTGAATAGGAAGCAGTTGTCATCCAGGCTCCCCAGTCAGTAAATCTAATCTAACACATTTCATCAGAGCAGACACGATCTCAATCTCAGGTCAGTGTAACTGAATGTTTAATAGCTTCAAGCAAAAGCATAGAGCAGGTGAACAAATGTCTTTAAACTGCTTGCTTTAAAGAAAGGCAAATTGTCTGATACATTTTTGTGGGTGCACAATTGCCAATATTATTAGTTTTATTTGACTGTTTACAACATCCATTTAACTAAAATTATTATGAAAATTCTTGTCTTAACCATTAGCAAAATAATTGCTTTTAGAAATCTCATTCATTCTCAAGTTGTTTTTATATCCTGTTCCTCATACTGATAAGCACTTAAAAGATTTTCTTCACAAAAATTGTCATTGGAAAATGGAATCTATTTGATGTCTGTTAAATGAAAATACTTTTTAATTACAAAAATTGCCATTAAATGCTTTCCTGTTGTCTGTACAGCTTGAACAGCAGTTTAGGTTGTGCTGAAACGGCTCAAGTTGAACTTTTGTTTCACCCCTGAGCTTGGTACAAAGGTTTCCAGAGGTTAGTTCAGGAGACTGAATTGCTGATCCCTCACTCAACATCTTCTGACCCATCTTTAACTCCAATATTTTCCCACTGTAGCAAGTCATGAGGATTCACACGAGCAGGCTGAGATTCCTGTGTCTAGGGATATATTATTACTGTGGGTAAAACCATGACATCTTTGCAAACAACAAACCTTTCTTATCTGGGATGAGCTTAACTGTACTGCTCAGAATGTGTACTGCAGAATAATTTATAGCAGTTCATTGGGACACAAGCTGATACAGAGAAGGAAAACAACATTTGTACATTTTTATGCACAGTTTCTGCAGGGAGCTGTCGCCTTGGTTAACTGTTTCACTGCCTTTTAAGGCAATTTGTTAATGAGTGTAGACCACAGAAATTTGCCTGTTAGGAATGTAAATTCACTGCTGCTTTCCCTGTGCACATATTTTTATGCAGGCTAAGGTACTTCTGGATGTTTCTGTGGTGTGCTTCAGCAGCCATATTTTGAATAGCACTGCCACCTTGGTTTCAATTCTGTCTGGTGGTGGTGAGTTCCCCAAGTTAATTGTGCGAAGAGGCTTTTGGGATGGTGTTAGCCATGCATAAAAAACATGCTTTCTCTTCAGATCCCAGGCAAGGGGGTTATGGCTTCTCCATGGCCTCCCTTGAGAGAGCCCAGAGCCCTGTGCCAGCCCTTTCAGGTGTGCTCCCACAGAGAAGGTGTTCACATGCAAACCCACAGGCTCCTGGCCTGAGGACCTGACCTTCTCCTTGGCACCTGGCCACAATATTGTTTCATGAGCATATGCATGAGTGTGTTTCTCCCTGGCACAGGTAGAAGGCTGATTCCAGTGAAGAGAGTAAGAATATTAATTAAAAAAATACTAATAGAACAACACCGCCACCAAAAAAAAAACCAAACCAAAACCAAAACCGAAACAAACCAACAAAATAAAATAAATGGCTACTCTCAAAATGAATTTGGCACCAGAAATCTTCTGTCATGTTCAGACTTCTGCAGAAGGTCTAGGCACTGGCAAGATTAGGATTTAAGCAACAAACTAAACAGTACAGTACTGTATTTATGAGGGAACAACATGACAGACTCTATTTAGATTTTATACCAAAAGCTTAACCTTTTGCAGTCTGTGGGTTTGAGCTGCACTAACAAGAAGCAATTACTGTGGTGGATTATTTTTTTTTGCTTATAGTATATGGCCCCAGGCTTCTCAGTGTGGCTTCTCTCAGAGCTGGCACACAATAGCAGGGGTATATGCCAAAGCTGCTCTCACTTCTCCAAGGCAATGAATCAGAAAGGGCTGTGGTGTTCTAATCAGAATGCTTTTTTTTTTTCCTAGGTTGAGAGTCCATTGCTTTCTTAGAAACCAGGCAGACATAGCAATCCCTCCTGCTCTCTCTTCTGTTCCCCCATAGCTAACTCACTGGAGGCATATATGCACACGTTTTGGCTGAGCAGCATGATGGATGAGGAGCCTGGTGACATACAAAGTGCAATTTTCTTTATTTAGATGTCTGCACCTCTCCCGTAGAGAGGGGATTACAAGGATGGGCAGAGCAATCCTTCCTTTCATGCTGGTTGTTGGCTCCCAAGATGTCTCAACACAGAAAACAGCTCCAAGCACAGATTTAGGGGAAGAATAAAGGCCAGAGTTGACAGAAGTTCAGATTCAACAAGTTATTAAGAGTTGCTAAGTGTGTCTGGGCTCCTCACTTTCCCTTGCAGTCTCAGGGTTGACTGGGTGCCCTGAGATTTCATGATCTTCTGTCAACAATTAGCCAGAAAATTAAAACTCATAAGAGCGTAACAGCATGTCTTTACATGGCAGGGAAGTCTGCTTCCATGCCAAGAAACAGAGCTGGGGATTCTGTGGGAACACTGCCATTTGGAGGCACCTGCCAGAAAACTATTTATATGCACATGGATGTGTGTGTGCATGTACCTGGCTCTGTGCATGCATGCAAGTGTGTGTGGGTGCACACCTCTACCCATAATGTGGGCTTGTGGATATGCTTGATACTTTTGAGGGAAAATGACATATTTTCTCCTCTAAATTTCATCTTTGTTCAGTCTTTGCAATGCCCTCAGATGATTTGTTCAACATATATTTAAAAACAATTCCCTTGTGTTTGGCTTCATTTCATGGATTGATCACGACCACAAGGTCTGGTCTAATATTCCATCACCTCAAAGGGAAGTTTTCCATTGGAGATATTGCCTAAAGACTAAGGGGACTGGAATGTCAGTAATCTGATTGTGGAATGGGTGCACATACGTAACACGTGGGGTCACAGCTCTCTCATTCAGTAGCAACAGAATAACTGAAAAAATAAATAGAGGCTTGAATTGTTTTCATGGAGATAACATCAGTTTGATCAGCTAGAATATTCACTATTGTTCAGGTCTATCCTGAGACTTCTTTCCTAGGAAAAGTAGTTTCTTTAATAAGATATATGTGCTATGTACAGACTGCAGGGTAATAATTCACAAAAATATGTAACCAATAAGTCCTATCTAATTTTTTTTTTAGTTTCCATGCTTCCCTTGGAATTATTCCATATTAGCAATTAATTATTAAACAAATTTTGCAAATTATTCTGAACTCACTGGTCAGTCATGGCCAGGTTTCTCAATGGGAGTGTCCACAATTTATCCAGTTCAATGCATCTGTTTGCATATGTTTGTACATTTTTTCCTAAATCAAATAGTCTGCTATGAAAGCTATGAAAATTAATCTTTAGAGGTTTTTTGTGTAGTTTAGGGTTTTTTTCTGTTATCACTAGTACCTTTGCTTAGCACAACAGTAAGTGTTGTAATGGCAGTGTACATGTTCCTGCAGCCTTCACTTGTTTTACTCTGCCTGGTGCAGAGGAAATTCAATAAATCACAGATTATTCCACAACAAGTGAGCATCAAAGTCTGATGTAGCTCAAATCCTACACATATGGAAGAGGCTGGATCCCAGTACCTGTTCTCTTGCCTATTCAGACAGGAGCTCTTTTAGCTTCACTGAATCATAGCCCCTTTTAGGAAAGTATATGTTTTATTATAGTTAATTTTATGGCCTTAAAGATGACCAGTTCCTATTTTGTGGAGCTGATAAGGCAATGGATCTGTTTTTATAGCTCATAGCTGACTGCTTTCCTCTTATCTTACAAAAGAAGAGCTCTTGTAATTTAGTTGGGAAGACACTGCTCTTCAGGGCCAAGAAATCAAGTACATGTTGATGCCTAAACCTGCATTATTTTGCACACAGCAGGCAGGCCCCAGCCAACTCCTCATCCAGAATCTGCAAGGCAGCTGACTGGGGAGAGCCCTGACCTGCTGGCTGACAGGTTTGGAGCTGTCTGAAGGCTCAAGATGAGGAGGTCAAAGCCAAATTTGGAGGACGCTGAGTGAGGAGGCACAGGACTCCATGGATCCCTGGGAGTTTTCACTGATGGGAACAGAGGGAAAGGTGGTCATATGTTGTGGCTAGTGTAGGAAAGTGATCATGTTTTATAGACATTGCATGTAAACAGGAGTATATGGAAGATACCTTCAGGAGCTGCTGCAGGTTTATTTTCTTCTTAGAAATCTTCCTTTCATTTTTTCTCCCAGACCAGGTTTTCTAGCCATTCTCCCATCCTCAGGTGAGTTTCTCTGCTGTCCTGGTCAGTGCTCTTGCCTTAGAGAGGTCTCAGAACTGGATGCTGTAATCAGCTGTGGACATACTGATACTGAAGAGAGCAGGTGGGGCTTCATGGTCTTCTTTGCCTTTTCTTTCTCAACAGCATGACAGAATTGATGCACCTTCACTCAGCTTCTGATCCACTGTAACCCCTTGACACTTTTCAATAAAACTTCCAGTCCTCATCTTGTATTTTTACAGTTGATTATTCATCCTTCAATCTGGAATTTTTCATGTGCTGCTGTTTGTTACTTCAGACCATTTCTCCACTTTTTTCAATTCATCCCAATTCACATCCACTCCATACTGGAAGTGCAAGACCAGGGCAGACTCCCAGTAGGTTTTATCTACCCAAACCTCGATTTTCATGGAGAAGGTAGAATTACTGAGTTCAACAGGATTGAACAAGCATCATGATTTCCTTAAAGAAATGAAGACAGTTTAGCTGAAGGCTGAGTGGGTGTTAAGGGTGCAGAATAATTTAGAGCTGTACATGCTGCTGGACTGACACATACTGCAAGGGAATGCACAGGAGCAAGATACCTCTGGGCAGCTTCTCTTTTTTCTCTCTCTACCCACACACATTGCCATTAAGTGACCAGATGGGTTCAGAATTTCATTTTGTGCCAAGATCTACTTAGATTACAGCAGATGAGCCTCCTGATCCTGCAGTGTTGCAAATCTGAAGCCTTTCACACAAAAAAGATTAAGCTGGAAACTGAACTTCTTCATGAAAACTTGCAGAGGTGCCAGGTGTGGTCCTAGAGAGGATTTTTTCTTTAATGTATCAGAAAGGATTAGGGAGCTCATTTTATCCAATAAAGTGGAAAATTTTCACCTGCGATATTCTTCCTGGTTTGATCTTAATATACACTGTATCATCCAATGGAAAAAAAAAAAAAGAAAATTAAGAACCAGGCTGCTGAAAGTGATAGTGGGAGTATTTAGAGGGGAAAAAAAAAGCTCAATTTTGTAAGTGAAATGAAAACTTCAAGTAAATGCTTAATACTGTGTTAGATGTATTCCTGAGAAGCTTTCTATGAAATCCTCAGAATTTCTAGAAACATGCTGATTCCTTATAGCAAGTGATTAATATAAAGTTATGAACATTAGTGTAAATAGAGTCTTTTGATGGTAAAAAACCCCGGATACAAGAAAATTCACTATATTTATATGCGTATTTGTGTATTTCGTAAATGGTTCACTGTAACATGCAAATTCCTTGGCTCTCAACACAGCTCTACACAGATGGTGAACTTCAGTCAGTTAAATAAGTGGAACACTTCAAACTTTTCCTTTTATCTTTCACCTTTCTCTGCAGTTTCCCTCCCAACTTTTCTGCCAGCTACTCCACAAAGAAGCCTGGGAATGACTGTAAGGCAGTCTCCTCAGATTGCTTAATATTCCTACTGTGAAGACAGCCTGAATTCAAAGGCTCCATGTGAGAGACTGGGAAGATCTTAATTTCTCCCTTGGCAGTTCTTTTATGCTGATAAATCACAGTTTGCCCTGCATGTTTCAGCTCAGAGGGAAGATCTGCACTGGCCAACAGCACTGTCAGCCTCCTCGAGCAGTCGAAACCCCTTTCACCTCATTTGGGGCATCACATGCATGAGCTGTATTAATCCTGCCTCAACCTTTATCCTAGAACCATGCAATTTACCTCAAATTTTAACACCATAATCATAGAATCACAGAACATTTGGGGTCAAAAGGGACATTAAAGACTGTTTATTTCCAGCCCCCTGCCATGGGCAGGGACACCTTCCACTAGACCAGGTTGCTCCAAGCTCTGCTCAGCCTGGCCTTGAACACTTCCAGGGATGGGGCATCTCCACAACTTCTCTGACAAAACGATTTCAGTGCTTCACCACCCTCAGCTGTGCCAAACAGCACAATCATGTGCTCATTCTGCAAAGATTAGGTCCATGGCTTTATAGATGTTCAAGGAATTGGGGATGCCACAGTAGATTAATTTAGTCAGTAGATTTAAGGGTGATGAAAAGACATTTAATATGGAGATGCCTCTATCAGATTTTCCAAACTAGCCTGACTACATACTCCAATAATTTTTGTTCGATAAAGCCATAATATTGCATTGGTTAAAATATATCTTTGACAATTTTATAGCTCCGTGGAAAGTTTTTTAGGTGAATATTTCATTGCTTTCCTTGTAATTTGTAATTATGAATAATCACTTCCATTGTCATATTTCTGTTTGTAATTTTTAGGACTTCCATTCCCATCATCCTATTCCCTGATTGATTGAAGACTAATTATATGTTGAGGCTTTCAACCTTGAGAGCACTTTCACAGAATCAAGTTGCATCATTGCTCAATTATCTTTCTGATAAACTCCGTGGACTGAAGAATTTTGACTGAGATAGAATTTCTCGCTGAAAGTCATTTCTCATAATCTGAGATTTACCTTCCAATTTTTCAAAAATTCTTTAAATATGAAGTCACTAGGAACCTATGTAGGAAATATTCCAGAATTTTGTGACCTAATCTCATGCAGAAAACTTTAACCTGTCAGACAAAGTTGGAATCTTACGTTGTTTCTAATAATAGTGATAGAAAAATGAATCTGTTGTCCTCTCTGCTGCCAAGGGAAGTTTTAAATAGAAACAGGCATAGATTATAAACTGTATTTAGATTTGGATGCAAACCTTCATATGGCCTAAAATAATGGATGGAGAACTTATTTGGAGTCATCAGATGGCTGGTCCACCTCCACTGAAGCTTCTGGAGCTGCTATAGAGCTGGAGGTGAAAGTCAATAAGATAAATATGTCTAACTGCTGCTAGCCTCAGTGAGGTATTTGCCTGTTTCCTCCACCCTGAGGAAACCTTTATATTAGTAAGCAATTTCTGTTTAGAGAAATAAATTTTTCTCATTGCCATTTTTTCTTCTTTTTACAATAGCCTTGGATACATTTTCCTTTTCCTTTGGCAAATGGGTCTAACTCCTTTTCTTTTACTCCCCTGACTTCAATAGCCTGATTATTACCAGTTGTTTGGTACTCTAACATGTGTATTGTTTTATTCCATATACTTTATTGAGCATGGGTGGATTCTGGGTTTTGGCTGGGACTGAGCAGCAGAAGGAAAGGAAAGAAGGTCTGTTAGTTCCTGATGAAAAGATGAAATTTCCAAGTGCTGTGGGTTTTGTTTAAAAATATACTCCCTCCTAACTGTGAGATTTACATTAAATTTAAAACCAAAGTAAAAAGGAAAAATAGCAAACCAGTTTCTTTTATTATCTCCTTTACAATATTGCAATTTAATTTTTTTTTTTCTTCTTTCTTTACCTCATGTTAATCCCACAGATGCTCAGTGTGATGGGAGACTCATAAGGTCTACTGACCCTTTCATTTGCTTTGTTGCAAAGAAGGTCACAGTGAGCAAAGTGCTAACCCTAATTCCTGGTCCTTTCCTTTCCATTGTCCTCAGTGCAAAATGTCCATTTCATATTTCCCAATCAGATGTGGTATTTCCCTGCTTTTGGATTACTGTTTCTGTCAGGGAACAGGACAGGAACTAAATGAATTTTTTTTCAATCCCAGATTGAAAAGAGGGCTGTTCCTTCTTCATTATGACGAAATTCCCTTATTACCACATGCTGAAATTTGACTAAAAGTGACAAAGGTTGCAGTAAGAGACATGAGGCCTGGTTCATGCAACTACCTAATGCCCAGGAATGTGACCTTGCACCAGTCTCTCTATCTCTTTGCTTTCAGGTTCTATCAGGACACAGCCTGAACCATTTCACCCCAGAGTTCCTATTTTAATTGTTCTTGGTTTTATTTTTCATCAGACTTATAGATTCTTGTCTGGTCTAAAATTCCCTTCCCATTACTCTCTCCTTGACTTCTTGAGAGGAGTAAATATTTTTTCTGTGCTCTGTACTTGCAAGGAGATGAAATATTTTGATGACACTTCCAGAGAAATCCAGCTTGAAGGGCAATGCATGGCAGGGAAAACATTCAGATAAATATTCAGGGACAAATGAACACAGGATCCAATGATGAAAAATACCATGCAGTATTAAGGCAGGCAGAACAACTCTAAAAACCAGAAGTTAAAATCTGCTTTATAGGACATGGAAGACATGGTACATCTGACTGTGGTTGACAAGGTGGTGTTAGGTCATAGGTTGGACTAGATCATCTCAAAGGTCTTTTCCAACCTAGTTGATTCTGTGATCTTCAGGAAATGCTGTACCCGTTCTTCCTTAACATCCCTTCTACTATTGCCAGAAAGATGCTCAAAACACCCCTGGGTGGTCCCCCTCCAGCTACCTTCTTGGCCAGCCTAAAGTCCAATCTAGCTGTAGGAAGATAAGAGAAAGTCAAAACTCATGGACAAACTGAGACATGATCCTGTTCAAGGTGGATTTTCAAATGCCAGAAGTAAACAAGTCCATGACCTCTTCTGTGAAGCCAGTCTGGGGCTAATCTGCTTTAGGGGCTAATCTACTTTAGGTACTTTGAGAGATACTCTGGTGATGTGCCCCAGCATAACACCCTGACACTGATAGCCAGATTTTTATAAATGATGAGAGCTGCACACTGCCCTAAGGTTAGCAGAAGTACAACATGCTCAGCTTTATTGATGTTGTGTTTCTTTTCTTTTTCAGCAGTGAATACTGTTTAAATTACAGTAGAAACCTCCACCAGGCCTGATAACAGGACCAAGGGATAAACCTAGCTTGTAGTTTTGGGTAATATACATCCTTTACCCCAATACTGCATGGTATTAGCTCAAGGCTTGGCAGCCTCTTGGATTTTAACTAATGAAGTTCCTGTTAGGGACATTTTTTTTCATCACTTGCTCTATTCCAACACATTTCTTTCATTTGAAACCTGAGCGTTCTGCCAAGCAGGCCCACTATGTCAGAAGGGAGGGAGTGCCTGTCTAAACTACAGTCGTCTCTGTTCAACTTGATTCAATTTAGTAGAATTTCACTTTGTCAGATGACAAGATGCTGTATTTTGACATTTGCCTATTTATGCTAAAGTAGAGGAATAATAAAATCAGTTTGGCGTCTGGCGTGCTCTATCTGCAGCTTTTACTTGACAATGATATTCCTTTTTTTTTGTTTGACTGATATTACTCTTTAGTTTCTGATTTGTTGTGTTGGACTGTTTACCCATGAGCTTGTTGACTTTTGTTTTGGTTGGGGTTTTGTTGTTTTTTTTTGTTAAATAAAAGCTTTCCTAACAAAGTGGCATTCTCTTCCTTAAACACACCTCTCCTCAGCTGCAAATCTAAAAAAGGAGACAGCTTTGTTAAACGGAAGGAATTCCTTGCATATTTTTTTTTCCTTTAAAACTTACTGGAAAAAGTAAAATGCAGCAACCAAACAAAAAACTTCTAGAGTTTTAAAGCAATAAATGCTGAAGCTGTGAGTAAGAGGCATTCTGTTTCTGAGCCAGAATTCCCTCGTGGCTTTGGTATGAAGCTGGGGTGGTGCTGGAGGTAGGGAGACCCTGGAAAGGTATGTTTGAATATTTGTGTGTTGGGCTCCCCACCATAATGCATGAGCCCACTGAGAGATGTGACTGGCTTTTGTCATCTGCTCTGCCACTCCTTCCCCAGGAGACACTGGTGTGCAATAGGGGATTTTGCTTTCCCAAGGAACATTTTCAAGTCCCATGTCAGAGGAGGCACCACAGAAGTAGACGTCTTGCACTTCACCACAGGACAGTGAGTTTTGTGATGTTGATTAATGCCTGGGGAAATCCATTCCACAATTCGGACCTGGAAATCAGAAATCTTTCTCCTTACCCTTATTGTAGAAAATTCACTTGAGCCAGGAAAGTTGTGTTTTTGGATAGGGATCCCTAAGAACACCAAAACCCTGCAAGTCACACCTGACTTGCACTAACAGCAATCATTTTGCTTCCTCCACAGACCAATATTTCTGGCAGAAAAATGACACAGCCTTTGATCTCAAGCAAGCCCTGGAACGAAACACTCTACATGGAGCCTCATCACAGCCTTTGCAATCTCAATCCAGTTTGTGAGTCAAAACACAGAGCACTTATGTCAGAACGTTTCTGTCATATTCCCTACCTGAAGGTGGGAGGATTTTGAGAAGGAAGATTTAGTGACACTGATCTCAGGCTTAACTCAAAGCAAGACCTGCCTGATAAATTAAGATTCCCACAGGGTAGAACCCAGATAGATGGGCTGTTGAGGAGCTATGCTGCTTTGTCCTTACATCTCTTGCAGGGACAACCAGAGCATTGGCCTGGGCCCCAAGGCTCTAGCAAGCCCCTGCTCCCCAGTCTAAGGGCACTTTCTTTAGTCTCAGTTGTCCCAGTGGAAACCAAGCCTTGTCCTGTACAGAAACAGAATGATTCTAAGGCATATCTGCAATTCCATTCCTGTGTTATTCATGTCCAATGTAGTCTTGGATGTTGACTTTTCCTCTGGGACTTTCTGAAGAATGTGTCTCTGTGTTAATGCACATCAAATAAAAAATCAAAACAAAAAAGCAAATCAAAAGCAAAGTAGAAAACCCACATTTAAATCCTTTGATCAATAACATGCTTTATTTCTAAAAAAAAAAATAAAGCCATGTTTTGTTACCTGTATAATAATTCCACTGCAAAACCGGCTTTCGCGTGCCTTCTGAACAAGTATTTGTCACAGTCGTAATTAACTGTGGTCACCACAAATCCATATCCATGCCTGGGCACCTTCTCCCAGCTCTCATCACAAGGTTTTCTTTCAAGCTGAGCACTCAGGTGCAGCCCTGTCACATGGTCTCCTGTTTGTTTTCATGCCAGCCATGAGGAGATCCCACCCTCCATCCTCAGCTGTGCTCTGAATTCTCCCTTTGCAGCCAGGGACAGTTCTGCCCCATGGATCAGTGTTAAAGTCCATAACAGGATGGTGGCTGCTATAAACTGTTATGGGAGCCCATAATTTCTTAAATATATCACCTATCTTTATTGAGCCCAGAAATAGAATCTCTTTACATTTCTGGCTAGTCATCATTGTGTAGTTTGCCTTTTGTTAAATGTATTGTTCCCAAGAATTATGAGCATAAAGCAATTTTAAGCTCTGACTTTATGCTCAGCCATCTCAGGGATGTCAGACTGGAGAGCATCACCTGCATAACAGACTCTACTCCCTTGTGAGCAAAGATGTAACAGATGTTTAAGCCTGGGAGCTCCCCCAAGGGCCTTTTCTCTGCACAAATCCAAACACCATTGGCTACATTGTCCAACACTCAGGAAAAAAAAAACAACCTTAAAAATTAGATCTATAGTGCAAGAAAGCAGGACAACCTTAAAACTAAAGTATTGCAGATGATGAGACTAAAACAGACTCAAGTCATCACCATTGATTTTGGCACCTTGAATTGCAGGACACTGGCCAGGTGAAAATGCCTGAGGAATCCACCCAATACATAAAATTGTCACAAATTGGATACGGAAAAGATTTTCCTGGCCCTCTAAATGATGAGTGGTTTAAACGTGAGCACAGAAGCAAAAAGAAATCAAGAGGGAAGAAGCAGTGCACTTGACCTCATGTCCCATGTCAGAGTGCTGTCAATCTGTGATGAATCTGAGCAAAATAGGGAAAAAATAAACACCAAAAATCAGCAGCCAAGTTGTTCATCAAAGGTGGGAAAAAAAAAAATCTCCCTGGCCTCTCTAGGCCTCCAGTGGAAACCCTGAAGCATGGAATTAATTAAATACAAAGAAACATAATTAATTTAATTAAATGCAGTCCTTTTAGAAAGGGTTGCTCTGATTAATGCCTGCTCCTGCAAAAGTTTTTGAATTTATTTAGCCTCATTCCCAAAGACAACATTTGTAGGATCTTGATTAGAGCAGCTAAGAGCTCACAAATATAAGTGCAAGTGGATACCTTGCACTTATGGTGTGAGAACAGACACAAAGAAATAATTTTTAAACAACACAGAGATCAAAACATCCCTTGGTTTAATATCTGCTGGGGCCAGGAGGCACCATTCAGATCACCCAGATTAACTCTGCATAATGGCAACCACAAAACCTCATCATGTGATTCTCACATTAAGTCCATCAGAGTCTACTCCAGCCAGATCCTGCCACCCATTTCCATAACAAAACCTTTGGTGGGGCTTTCTGATACATTGATTTCACCCTCTGATAGCACTTGGCAGTGGCTCAGCTCAAATTCATTAAGTCAAACCATTTCCCAATTAAGTGGCAGACCTTATCATATCACTGGACTTAATCAGTTCCCACACAACAAAACCCATTAAATAAAACATCCCAGCTGAAAGTTTTGGAAACAAGTCTCAGTCACCTCCAACAGAGTTTGGGAAACTAAGGCTCTGAGACTGACAGTTTGTTACCATTTTGTGGCCATGTATTCCAGGATTTAGTAGATGTGCTGTATTTTCTAACCTTCAAAAAATCTGGTGGAAATGACTGTTCTTTATTTTTTTCCCTGACAGATGTCTTAGAGAGATGTTTTCCTAAAGACTGTAACTCTTACTTGGAGAGCTGTGTTAAGTTTTATGGAAGACTGATTAGCTAGTCACTTGTTACATGTATGTCAGGTTTTAGCATTCCCAGGTTGTCTCCTCAGCACAGCTGATGTGCATCATCTGCAGCTCTCAGAATTTACAGTCCTCTGCATCATCAGTTACAGGGCCAGGAAAGTTGTCTCCATGTGAGATTTGTCCATGAGTTTGGGTGTTGTTATTTTAGCTGTTGCAAACAATGAATATTACTGGAGCAGAATTCTTAGCATTTCCTCAGTTCACCACACTTAACACTAAGAATACTTTGAATTCTTTCCTTCTTAGAAAGTGATTAATAAAGGTTTAAAGAATGAGCATCGTGATCCTGTGGAAATATTAACAGTTTAATCAAGAGTTTACTTCTTTGCAAGAGACACTATAAATATGAGGAGACTTATTATTTTTAATTCAAGCTTATATTTTTGGTGCTAATTCATCTTTTTTTAAAAATCATAGTCAAAAGCAAAGCACAGATCATAACCTTTACCTCCAGATAGGAAGCAGATGCAGGAGATCTTAGCAGTTCTTCCCAAGGCCTGTTATGAGTTTTGGCTCAAATGTCAACACAAGTCAACATTTTACTTTTAGTGACAGGTTGGTTTAGTTTCCTATTTAGTATTGGTTGAAACACTGCAAATCCCTCTTAGAGACAAAACACCGCCTCCTTAACAGAAAATTGTTCTAAAAGCCTTAGTGACATTTTCCAAAGTATTTTGTGTGTTTTCTCCCCTTTCCTTGAAATTGCAGGGAGAAGGAATTTTATCATCAAAGTGAGCAGAACTGGCAAGGCATGAATGAACACAGACCAAGGAGGCTCCCGGTTGTGCCTGTCTTTGATGAGATCCATACCCTGCACCTCCTCTCTGTCTGTGGGGAGATCCCAGCTGTCATGAGAGTGTTTCTTCTGCAGATTTCAATTCCCCTCCAGACCTTAAAGAGTGACTAGGACTTGCCTGAGTTCATACAGTTCATTGGGTCACTTTTATGAAATCCTCAAATCTTTTCTTTTTGTGTGCTTAAGGGATTTTTCTGTTTGTTTCCTACTGGCCATATGAGCAGCGGTTGTTGTAGGAGGACTAACATGCACCCAGGTACTTAAACAGCAAGGCACTAACTCCAGCTAGGCAGATACAACTCNAAAAAAAAAAAAAAAGCAGTTAAACAGCTAGAAAACTTTCCAGAGAAATAGGCAAGTGCAGGTCCACATCTCAGTTATGAAGTGGCCTGAGCATGGATTTCAGCATAGCTTCTGCACAGCTCCAGCACTAGCTGTGAGCACTGGACAGACATCAGCTGCCTTCACCTATTTGTGATCAAAAGGGACACACTTCTGCAAAGCACTTAAATTTTTGAAGAGGCTGGACTTGCTGATGCAAAAGATACTTGCTGAAAATGGATCAACCAAAAACAGTCAAATCCTTGGCATAAGCTCTGCTTGGCAGCGGGGAAAGGACTGACTCCTTCATTCAGCCTACCCTGTGCTTGTCTCACCTGAACTAAGGTGGTACCAATTCCAGGTATTACCTCCAGATACCAAACACACGACAAAATAACAACAGGCTCTAGAAACCCCAGCTGGACCATTATAACCTTTCTTAGGCATTCACAATTACGGGACACTGTGTAGTTACTACTGAGGCATGGAGAGATGTAGAGATCTGTCAGGTGGGCTCAGATGTGTGAACACCACAACAACACAAATTAATCCCAGCTATAACCTAAAGCAAATTCCCTCTGCCCACATTTCTCCTGAGCTACATTTCATTATCTGTTGACTCCCCAATGCCAAAGGCAATTTTTCATATATCTGCCTCTGCTATCTTGTTTCACTTCCCCCCCTCCAAATGGGTACCAAGTACTGAACCCTGCTGTTCTTAATTCAGGCATAGTTGAGGTTCTTTCTATTTCATTTGTTCCAAAAGGACCTGGCAACTGGTGTAGAAGAATTATTTAATCAGTTAACCTTTCCTATATGTGTGACTATAGGGACGGGGATTTTTTGGGCTGAGTCACCAAGGCCAACCTGAGCTGAGGATCCTCCTCTGACATGGATGGGGAATGAGATATGAGTGTGCCAAATGTCCTTTCAGTCCCTGCAGGCTGCTCCTGGAAAAGACTGACATCACTGGCCAGCCCAAAGCCTCAAAGCTTCAATTCCTGAGATCAGAAAGGCTTAAAAGAGAAGAGAAATAATTTTCCCTCTAGTTATCAAAATCCCACGTAAACTTTCAGGTTACAGGAGAAGTGTCCTGTTACTCTGCTGAATTTGATTGATTCTTATTATTTTTCCAAAACTTCAAGTCTTAAGTGAATTCTCTTTCTGAGTTGAAAAACAAAACAAAGCAGAAAGCAGGACATAGATGTGACATGGGACAATCATTTCAGAATATTGCCAGGACCATGATGTACTGTTTCACATAGACACTGGAAACATCATATTTACACCCAGACTTTGCCAACAGGATGCCAAGACCTTAATTTTGAACTTCAATGTCCAATCTAGTATGATCACAGCAAACAGCAGAGTGGTAAACACGATTTATTTGCCTTTGCTATAAATTCAGAGGCTTCTCTACACAAGGCAGCTGCTGTGAAGCATATTCAGGTGTGAGTTTACAGCACACACTCCCTTTTGCACTGCCATCTCACCCAGACACACTTCCCACAAAGTAAGTGTGGATCTGGTTGTTTTACTGCACTGGGCATTGGGAAGAGACTTTCAAATCCCCAAAGGCTTTGAACAGCTGTGATACTTGTGCATGCAAACTGCCTTAGGTTAAGCACCTCACTCTATTTATGCCAATGAAAACCTGTTCCAAAATCTCAGCTCAATCCCTCCCTGATCCAGTGCTTTTTGAAGACAATGGAAACATGGCACAAACTGAATCCATAATATGGGGTTGCAGTAAAGACTGTACTGGGATTCGAAACTTGACATGCTTCTTCTATATGAATAAAAATAAGACTTGCCATTGCATTTGCTGTGATGAGAATGCAAGAAAGCTTCTGAGAATATTTGGAAGCTTTCCCTCACTAATATATAGAAAGCAGATACTGATTCCCAAATAATTACTGAGACAAGAGGTACTTTTCAGCTGGAAAGCACAAAGCATCTGACTGCAAATATGATACATGGGAAGAATGACTCACATACAAAAGGGGGTGATTCAAAATGGAATTATTTACTCTTGGAAGTGTCTGTTTATGGGATGATTTGAATGAAATATTGAAACTAAGGATTATAGTACATTTACACGAGGCAGGAGGTTCAAGGACAGATGTTCGAAGGAAGAAGGGAAAGTATTACATAGGGGAGGGAAAGTGTTGTATTACTGCTAGAAAATGGACTTGAAGTTCAGAGAAATAATGACTCTGTTTGCTAAGGCCTTGCACTGCTAATCCTGTACATAGATGTCTTTTGGGTAGTAAGATTTTTTTTGCTCCATCTCAATTCCCCACTCTGCGAAGTCAGAAATATAATAATTCTCTGTTTTCCAGGGTCATTGTGAGGTTTAATCCATCAGTTTTTGTAAGCACATCCTGAATGCTTCAGATGACATCAGCATAAGAATTGAAGGAGGCATTGTTTTAGGCAAAGAATAAATAGCCAGGAAGGGTTTTGGTTCAAAGGATCTGGAGGCAAAAAGTATGAGCATCCTTAAGCAAAATTTAGATGACTTCACTCCTGATGATAAGGGGGTATTCAATTGTTTTACTCTTGAGAGCAATCAATATGTTAGAGGAAGACAGGACTTTTTTATTAATCAGAGAACTGTGCTGGGTCAATATTATAAATGAGAATTAATTTTTATAGTATTTGCATTTTAAAAAAGAGATGCTGCCTTTCTCTAGCTCAAAATGTTCAACATATTACAGAAATGACAAGACCAGCATCAAGACATTGCAGCCCCAAAGCGTCTGGGTCCTGGTCCCAGTCTTACACAACCTTGTGTCCAGCTTGAATACACATTTTCTCTATGATTTTCAGTGGAGAACAGCTTTCAAAATAATCTTTTTCTTCTTACAGTTGGTGGAGAAGGTATTTAATTTATGGCAAGGGTTTTTTCAAAAGGATAAGCCTTTAGAGGCAATACAGAAGCTAAACATAGTGGGTCTGAGGTGCTATTTCTTATTTTAAATTACAGCATCTTTCATCTCTGGCCATGGTTGGATGTACTTTTCCCCTTTGGTCCTCCTTGAATCTGTTAAAGTATTAAACTAATCAAAATAGTAAATATTAACAAATCACAGGGGCTGTCGTATCTTAAAGGCATTAAGCACTAGGGAAAAATTTATTTCTATGATAAAATATTGCATGACTAGCAAAAACATTACAAGTTCCTCCAGAGAATTCCTCTAGGTCTACTTCAGAGAGACAATAGCATCTGTAGTGATCACTGCCCCATCCCTGGAAGTGTTCCAGGTCAGGCTGGATGGACCTTTGAGCAGCATGGTCTAGTGGAAAGTGTCCCTGCCCATGGTAGGGGTTGGAACATGGTCCTTCCAACCCAAACCATTCTGTGATTCCATTTCTCTCAGCTCCTAGTTGGGTTTTCAGTTGCACAGGTATTACATAGGTATGTTCATCCTACCTCTATGATGTGTTGAATGTAGGTATTCTCCTTCAATGCTTCCTAAATCATCTATAAAAGAGAAATAATATGTTGACAGCATCAGGGATCCTCATCTAGCTACCTACATACCTCTCCTTATCAGTCTTGAGAGTCAGGTGAGATGGTCTGGACCCATGTGCATTGGTTAAGTGAAATTCTCACAGAGCTGGACATGTTCTTATAGGGCCTGGTCCCATGAGCAGTAAAGTCAGTGGAAAATGCCTGCACTGATTTAAAAGCACAATCCCAAAGCCAGAAGGATCTACAGCCAATACCTAAGGCAAAACAGGGGGCATCAAAGTGATGCTTATGAAAAACAGCAACTGAACACCTCTAAAGTCTGGGAAGCCACTCTAGGTGAGGTTCATTTTGGGGTAGTATATTCTGAAGGATTTATTTCCTTTGAAATGTTGTTTCAATGCTTTCTGCTCTGTCCCAGAGGATATAGGGGATTCCTACTACATGAGGTGAGAACAGCCAAGGAAGATTTTGGTTTATCCTTCTGCCTTGTGGTATGTGTCCCAAAGAGGAGACTTTTCAATCCAAAGAAGTGTATGGAAAAATGTTCTTCAAATGTGGGGAGAAAAATCATCTTCATCTTTATTTCTTTAAGTGATGTGTCATAATCTTTCTAGTTAAAGTGCTTTCACTAGCAATCTGCTAAGGAAAATATGAAACTAGAATATTAAAAAGTGGAAATTAGACATTTGCCTTTTTAGATACATAATAAACAGTCAAACTTAATTATTTTCAAAATACATGGTAAGTATAATCTACCAGTACTGCATCCAAAATGAAAAGAAAGCAGGGAAAAGATCTGCAGTGCAATGTGTTTGGCATCCACCCTGCTCCTCAGAGTCACTCCTCAGAACTGCTCAGGGCAGGACATCTCGTTCTGTTTGCACAGTCAATAATCAGTCACTCAAATATGCAAGCAGCCCTCATGAAGACAGGAATTTCGTTTATGACATGAGCTCCAGGTCACACAGAGAAGGACCATATTGGGTTCATCCAAGGAAAATGGTTAGATACCAGTGTTCAACTAAGGCATATCTACATATATATACATATATGTACAGTACTAAAGTCACATCCTGTTTAATATTATAAAAATGCATTGCCTTTTGCATTTTGTATTTCTGCCGAGGTCTGCAAAAATCCTGGGGTACTCTCATGCTTTTGTCCTGGCTTGTGGGCTGCATCTTCTTTGTCCTTATTATATTGACTTTGCTGCTTCAGCATAATGAAATTTTCAAGTGTTTTCTGTGTCATAAGTTGAATTTTCAAGAAGAGAGACTGAAGGACTAAGCAATGCAATTTAAGACATGAACAGTATTATTAAGGAGCTAAAGCTGTTCTTCTCAACTAGAATATTTTAATGGAAAAGCTCTCTTAAAGGGGAAGGAAATACAGAAGTCCTTAGTCTTCCTATAAAATTGCTATTCGGGATAGTGGGGATTCTAAGAAATGATGATAATCTTCTGCTCATGTTATTTTATGCCCTAGCTGATATTTTACTGACCCATATTATTGGCTGTATGAAAACCTGCACAGAAGAAATTTCTAAATCAAAGATGCTTTAGATGTACAATACAATAACCCAGAGGATATGAAATTAGAAGTGAAGGAAGACTACTGTGGAAAAAGGAGGATTTTAATCAAGTCATATGTTAGGAGCAGAAATAAGGCTATTCTTACAGCTCTGCTCCATATTTACAGTGCTCTAGTTAACACATTAGAGATTATTCCCCTCTCAAAATTGTAAAAGGATGGAAGGAGCCTTGCAAACTCATCTAGTCTATTGTGGGAAACAAGCCTTAGGTAAATGATAGCTGCATTATTCCCAACAAATGCTTGTTTTACCTGTTCTTGAACACCTCCTGTGCTGGAGATTCCACAGCCTTGCAAAACAATCCATCTCAGTACTTAATTACATTTATGTTTACATTTTTTCCCACAGGCTATCCTAAATCTTTCTTGTTGCAATTTAAATCTATTACTTCTTGTTCTACCCGCACTAGGATGTGAGGATACTTTATTCCCTTCCTCTTTACTCTTAACTTCACACATGTGAAGAACAGTGTCATATTCCCCTGCAATCTTCTCTAAAGAAAAGTCTACATAATCCTAATCCCTTCCACTTGCAGGTCATATTTTCTAGGCTTTTACTGTTCTTGTTGGACTTTTTTTGTCCTATGCCACTGGACTTCATCTCTCCTAAATTGAACAGAGTAATTCAATTTCTATTTATCCAAACCAAGTAGAGCAGGAGTATATCACATTTTATTAACAAGAGTCCCTACTGCCCTTGTCAAAAATCCTATTTTTTACCAGTCATTTCTTTATTTTGTAAAAATAATTTTAATTCTACTCTGGTCCTTGAATATACTTTCAGAATTCACTTTTGGATGCCTGCATAATTCATCCACCTTGTACTTAATGAGTTTTCTCTCTCCTCTATAAGCAATTAATTCATGAGGGGATTGAATATTACCACAGGAGACTACTACAAAACCCTGCTCCTGACATATTTCTTGGTAGAGAGTGTAGAATTGGCAGCCTTTGGTTTCTCAACAATTTCTCCTCTCTTATTTTATTATCCCTTTGACTTGATCCAAAGAATAGTGTTTAAAACAATATCAAAAGCTTATTAGAGGCAAGATAAAACATCTATGCTTCTCCCTTATCCAAAAGGTCTGTTGCTGTGCCAGAAAAAGAGTTTAGTTTGGTTTGGCAAGATTTCTTCTAAAAAAAAGCCACAACAGCAATTTTTCCTCTTGTGCTGTTTCACAGGCACTGTAATTCCCACTTAACAACAGTGGCCCACAGCGTCAGCTGGCTTTAGGATGTGATGGGAGACCTAAATTCCTTGGCTTGCAGAAGAAGGTCCTGAAGTGCATGGTTTCCTGCCCCCACCTTACCCACCTGGGCTGTAGCAGTCTCGGCAGGCTGGGAGCCTGAGTGTTCTCTTTATTTGTCTACAGATGATGACATGGATGTTGTTTCAATACCAACTGCATCTCAACCTTTGAATCTCAAGTGTGGGATCAAAAAAAAAGAGTATTCTTAGAGTTTTTTTTCTGCTTTTCACCTAGACCTCAGTGATGTGGGGTTGAAAGCAGCATCTGTGCTGTCGTAGCCCCAGCAGCTGACCTGGGTTATGCATCTTGTTGGGCGCTGTGAACAAGGTGGCTCCTGCCCCTGCTCCCACCCCAGGAGCACCAGCTGTGGGGTTTTCTGCACTGGCCTCTGCAGGCAGAGCTGCTGTGGCACAGCTGCAGAGGAGCCAGCCCAGATTTGAAAGTCGAGCACCTTTGTTAGATCCCCAAATGTGCTGAAAGTGCTGGGCTGCTGTCAGAGAGCCCCTCGTTGCTTAGGGATCAGAGCTGCTTCAGGCACAACTGTTCTGGAGTCCTGCTGTCTGTGAGAGGCCATGCTGATAAATTCACTTTGTAATGCATATTCCAGCACTGGCTGCACCTTCTCCTTGGAGATGAGAAAGAACCTGTACCCATTATTTCAGCATATTATAGAATTCTAGAATCCTAGAACAGTTTGGGGTGGAAGGGACCTTAAAGCTCACCTCACTCCAACCACCTGTCCTGGGCAGAGACACCTTCCATCCAAAACTCCATCCAACCTGGTCTTGAACACTTCCAGGGAATGGGCATCCACAGCTTCTCTGCCCAACCTGCGCCAGTATCTCACAATAAAGAATTTCTTCCTAATAGTCCATCTAAATTTACATTCTTTCAGTTTAAAGCCATATGTAACAGGTCCATTTAAAGCTCCTTTTCCAGTGTTATAATTTTCTGTTGTAAATGTCTTTTTAGGCAACCAAAAAATCGTTACAATCTCTTGGTTTTTTCCCTAATAAATGAAGACAATGAAGGGAAATAGGTCTTACATTGCAGGGTGGTTTCCAGCCCTGGTCTTTTGTCAGCTACTCTACAACAGGCAACTGTTGGAATGTGGGAGAGATTGAGCTATTGGGAGAATCCTTTGTGGTTGACAGGAAGGGAAGAAAGCAGAGGAAGACAGCCCAATTAACCTGTAGATATGTGCAAATTGGGATATTCTTGGATTTAACCTATGTTTAATAAACATGCTCTAAAAGTCCATGCTACCCACCACAAACCCAGCACAATAAGCCACTCCTTTCCAAATCTCTTGACCTAAAATCCCCAAAGAGGCACTAGATACTGATCTCATGGTTTAGAAAGCAGAAAGTACTCTCCAAAAGCCCTTAGGAGGCAGAAAAGCCAATGGCTCCCAGATGTCCCGATCACTTCCCTGCAGAATAACCTCGACTGGGTGCTCAGCTGTCTCTGGAGTAGTAATTTTGGGTCTCTTGGCATCAGTGTAGGAAGGCAACTGCCTGCCATATGCAAGATAGAGGATCCTCACCTGGGAACTTGCAAACAGTATGTAAATCAGGAGGCCACCCTGCCACCAAGACAATGTGCAATGTGTCTCTTCACTCAGCATTATTGCTGGAAGTAACTTCCCCTCTTTGTATTTCACATTCTCACTTCATATATTACTGCTTGACTTGCCAATAAAGCCCAGGAACAGGAGGGTGATAGCTTTCTGCCCACAGTGTAATGGCTACAGAGGTGGGTCTGTATTAAACTTCTTATTATTAACCCTGGAATGACTCCTATTTAATCTCAGAATGTAAAAAACAGAGAAGATTTAGCTCACGGTAAATTTGCAAAAAAGCTCAGACTATACAAATAAGCATCTTGCTGCAACTGCAAGTAGAGGCAAGTTCCAAGAAGAGAAAAAAACCAGTCTGATGCATGTCATCTTGTGGTTTTTTGGTAGATTAATGAAAAGCCCACACAGCATAATTATGTTTACAATAAGCTTACAGAAGTTTTCCCACAAGGTAGAGGATAGTCATAGAGGGATCAGGTTAAACCAATTATTTAACCTTTACAGAGCTAAACTTGCAAGTGTTTCAGAGGAAGGGAAAATGGACTATTGTATTGGTTGCTTACAACCATGTATTAAAACAGTGGGGTCTTTTTTTTTATCCCATTACTTTTCAGGAGCACATCCTGGCAGATTCAATTCAGATGACTGGGAAACAAATTGTTTGGTGCCTAGATGACTCAAATATTCCACTGCTAGCACAAGTTTGCTCTTTACTACCATGAATGACTCTCCTCACAAATAATCTAACAGTATAGTGAGGCTCTTCACAGAATGTGGCATCCAGATTGCGGGGTTTTAATGACAGAGGGACCAAATAAATCATTAAGCTCCACTGGAAGATGTTGCATTCACTAACATCAAGATTTTCTTTTCTGGAGCTGGTCTTTTGGGCTTGAAGCAAGTGGGCAGTGGTGGAAAGCACTGAAAAGAAAACAATGTAGTATCATTTATCAGGCCTTTTGCAATGTCAGCTCTCTATTGTTCTTGCTTTAAAAAACCATACTTCTTGGCTTTCCTACTCCTTCAGAGAGACATGCAGTTGTTCTGGTTTAGACATTAATATTTTTTTTGTTTATTCCAGTTCCAGTGGGCAAAAATCAAGTAAACCTGATTAATTCAGTGGTTTACCTATGGTTTTTCCAGGGGATATGGCAAGCTATGATATAGTAGACCTTGAGAAACATAGATATAATGCCCTAGGGGATAAATTCAATGCATGTTGTTGACAGAGCATCTATCTAAATGATCCTCCAGCTAGTACTGGGCAAAATCAATTTTTTTTTACTTTGCTTTAATTTGAAAACATGGGGGAAAGAACCCCATTCGTCCTCAAAATTAAAATGCTTTGGCAAACTTATCATGATGAAAATATTCAGAACACTTGATGTGTTTAATCTGAATTGGGGAGTGTCTTATTTTTTACCAAGTTAAAAAAAGAAGGGATTTTGTAACAAATTTTCATTTCTGTCACAAAATGCCAAAAGATTTCTTTAAGAAATGCTCTCTAACACCAGCTCAATTACCAGCTAGCTGCAGCCAACAACATGCTTTACACATCCAATAACAATCAGCTGGCATATGAGAAGAATGTAAATGAAAATAATACCCTAATGGTCAAGCTGGGGCTCCCCATCTGTTCACTCCAAAGCCATTCCCAGGTGATTCCCATGCTGGCACTGCACACAGGTTTGGGAGAGCCACAACTCTGGCAGCAGAGAAATCCAGCACAGGCACCCCAGCCTGTGCCAGGATTGAGCACCATGTTCAGAAACGAGCAACAGGACCTCACAGGGAGATGTTAACCTTTTCCACCTGCAAATACCTCCTGGCACTCCTCTGCTCCCTGCTGTGTCTGCTGTGTGTAGGGTAGGTCTCATTTTTATGGTGATTTGGACAGGTGGCTGCCGGGGTAAGGGAGGTGCCGCACCTGGGCGTGCACGGACTGATCCTTGCTCTGTGTCCTACAGCAGGTGACATTTGCTCTTAGAAAGGAATCCTAGTGGCAACAACCAACAAAAAATGAGCCCCTGACCTGCCATAGAGCTACCTGGCCAGGCATCAGAAAGTACTTAAATTTCTCATTGGCTTTTGCACAGCTTAGACAAGATAACGATTTGAACATCTCAAAAACAAGGTCAAGCATTTTCAGTCACAGCGTTTCCAGTTCAGCAACTCAGCTCCTATTTGAGCAGCAAAGATGTGTAATTTTTCAGTTGTGATAGTCAAATTTGAGGAATTGTAATCTTTTCACACCTCTGAAAATTAAACCAATTATCTAGAAACCATAAAGGAATTGGATGACTCAAGGTCTCATCCAGGAGTGGGAGTGGGAATAGATGTAGTAACGATCTGAGGATTTTTGTTGCATATACTCCTCCCAACAATTTTAACCAGAGAAGTCAAAGTACTACAAAGTCAAGCAGAGATACTCAGCCATCTGATAAATGGATCACATTTTCTGATCAATCTGCATTGCTTCAAGCAAACAAAGCATGGGTAAAAGATAACTTCTGGTGACATATTGTCTCTCAGGTTATGTCCTCATTCCAGATGAAAGAAAAATATATAAACAGTCTCAGTCACAATAACTTTTAGGATTGCACCACAAATACTATTAAAATACTCTAATTTCCAATTATTTATCTTGCCCAGGATTCTGTCTTGGGACCAAAATTTTCCATTTTGGTTGTTAGTTTATATTTGATTTTTTTTTTTTTTCCTTTATGGAGAGGAGAAATTTAGGGTGAAATAGCCATTTGCAAGAAGACTAAATTATATTTTGGCATTAAGTTTGGACACAATTGCCTTTGATTTCTAATGGGATTCTCAACTTCTACAGCTGGCTGGCTGCTATGGTTGAGAAATGTATTTTGCATTCCCTGTGAGAATCTGCCCAGAATTGGCAAAGTTTCTGGCTTTTGAAAAACCACAATTCACACAGTTTTAAAGACATTAGGCAAACTCCCCAAAGTAATCTGCCCAATTCTTCCGTTATCTCAAGTGAAGAAGTCCAAAAGGGTGCCAGAGAGGCTGAAGCCCTGCTGATGGCTTCTGTGGGTGCGAGGAGCATAATTCCTTTGGCCAAGTTGATTTTTTCAGACTGGCTTCTTAAAAGTCTAGGAAATACATCAGTTAATGTTAACTGCAGGATGATGCAAAGATTAGGAATCACTGAATTTTAATGGGTTTGTGCCACTTCAGTTTGGTTTCTTGTGTCCAAGTGGTGTTCATGCAGACTTTATTGGCTTGGGGACTTCCTGGATTTCTCACTGCCCTCTGCCTCACTCAGTGCAAGGAGGGTTTGCTCTGGGACCTGACATCCTGAATGAAGGAGACATTTTCAGTCCTCCTCTCTCAGTGCTTTCAAAGCACAAAAAGGGTGAGAGTAGACTAGAAAATGAAGGCTGCAAGACAAGAATGGATGGTCTCTTGGCTAAATTAGCTGAGTTGGATTCACTTTTATCCTGCTGTTTGTTTAACTCTTCATTGGTCACTGAAGCCAAACTCTTCCTACAAGTCATTAACTTTACATTTCTCATCTTCCAGGTATCTGATACGATTGTGGATTCTGACTTGCAGCAGCAGCTGTCATTCCCAAATGCAGCCAAGATCAGGGCATGTGTTTCGTACTGTGTCCCCCTAAATCCCATTTTCCATCCCCCTGTGCATTACTTCTCTGATAGACGAGCAAAGATGGCAGAACCCCCCCCCCACCCCCCTCTGTTTTGGGAAGAGATGAGTGAATGTTTGTGAGTCCCTTGGCTCCTGTGGTGATGAGCCCCACAGGAGAAGCCACAAGGAAATTAATAATTCTGTCTTCAGAATGAGATTTTTACTGTAAATAAGGCCTGGGGTCACACCTCAGATAATAAGCAGAGAACAAAATATTGAATTAGGAGAGCACCATCCACTCTGAATGAGGTGGTGGAAAACATACAAGCTGCTCATTTAATTAAAGACTTATATAATTCATACACACAAGGAAAATGATTTAAGGTTCATTTTTGAGTTAAGAATTGATTTGCAACCTTAATAATGCTCTTTTAGAACAGTGTGTGGGTGGCATGTATGTTTGTTATAGCCTGCCAGCCAGGTAATTCAAGGAAAGAGGGAAGCTTTGAGCTTTCACCCCCTGGTCGTTTCTTATGGATAATTCACTACCTGTACATCCTTCCTGGAAGCTGCTACATATATGTTACTGATGGCTTATAAAAACAAAACAAAACCAGAAAGATGTAATGCAATATTTATTTAAAATCCCTGTTTTGGGAAATCATTGAATCACGTCTGTCTTGAGGCATTGTGGTTCCTTTTCTAAATACTTTTTACTGAAGATATTTCACCATAAAACAACCAGTCTTAGGGCTGCCAGGGCCAGGGAAGAATTGTTTGAAAAGCAACTTTCAGCCTTTCAAAATTAGAAATTCTTTGTTAGAACACCTTTAATTTTTTTTTTAAGATCAAAACCACACTTTGTTTGAGAACATCAGTTGTTATTTCAAGGGATTTACAGAACTTGTCCTGAGTAGACTAGTGTAGATCACAGGGGTTTTATCTGTGAGGGTGGGGTTTATTTTAATTATGACAGCAGGCACCTGGAGTCTGTCAGGGCTTTTCCCTGAACCCAGCTACATCTGTCATGCTGATCCCACTTCCACTTCAGGCATGGTTGGACACTATGGGAACAGAAAATTGACACTGCACTGTGAAGTTGGTGTGCTGGGAAGATTTCTTGGCTGGAAATAGCTGGATCCCAGTTTGGGGACGTCTATAAGGGACTGTAAAATGGGTCAGAAAGGTCAGGATTTAACCATTGAGGATATTTGGGGACACCTATAGGGACTGAAAATGGGTCAGAAAGGTCAGGATTTAACCATTGAGGACATTTGGGGACAGGGCTGAGAGAAGCAGAGGAGGAAACCCTGACTGAAGGATTAAAGCCCTACTTGTGTCACAGAAGGAAAGGGTCATATCAATTCCAACAGAATGGGACTGCTTTAAATGAGCATATTTGGCCAATTTCTGCTAGCACAGGTCTCCAGTTGCCATCCCTGTATCGTGTGCTCTGTATCTGCACAGTTCCAAGCCACCATGGGGTAGATAGAGACAGCTGAGGCAGTAGCAAGGCAGTGGTTGTTGCCATTCCCTATTTCTGTAATTATTAACCATGCACATTTAGATGAAGAAAATCCCCAAGTCAAGAGCATCTCTAGTGTAAGTGTCTGGAAGCCAATAAAATGAAACGTGTTTTCACTAGCAGTCAATCAATTTGTTTGAGGGGAAGGATTGGTGGGTTTTGCAACCATTGGTGCCTCATGTCAAGCACTTACTTCTCTTTTGTGAACATCTAAAATTAGAGCAGCCTGACAAAGAAAAGGATCCAGCAGAAGTCACTAAAATTCAAGATCTGACCCTACAACCTTTGACTTTGCCGCCCAGACCTGTATAATTTTCCCTACCAGGAAATTAATACTTTCTTGCCTTGGTGATGCAGTTTGAGATCTGGGGAATTTTTTTTTTCTACTGACAAATAAAAGAGTCAGAAGGCACTTTAGCAGGGGGAAGAAGCTAGCTTCTCACCCACACAAAGTGCACCTAAATCCAAGAGCTCAGTCATCTGGCTTTCTGGAGGAGGAGGGTGGGGGGGAATTCTCACCCTCCCTGTCCACTCATTCTTGTCTCTTTTCTTCTTTTTTGCCTCTCTCTTTTCATCTTACTAAATAAAAGACAAGGTTGCTTTCATGAATCTCACAGGAGACTTTAAAATAATCCTAAAAATGCCACCAGAAGGACTGTAAACATATCTCTCCCTGAGATTTAATTAGTAGAAAGACCTATGCAACCACCACAAGTGTTTTTAAAGCAATCTAATAGCCATTGCCATGATGAAGTTTAACAAGACGGTTTTTGTCTGAAAAAAAGAAGGAGTCTGGACAACACCTTTGCTGTAAAAAAAAATAGCCAGTGAAGGCAATAAATAATATTTCCTCTGTTGCCAGCTCATCAGTTCTTATTTAACCAGCTAATGCAACATAAGCTTAATGCAAAAATGTACTGCAATCTTCTATCCCTCCCTCCCTCTTCTGCTCTCACTCTTCCTCCCTCTTTCTCTCTCTCTCTCTCTGGTATTGGTTTATTTAAAAACTGTATTTCTGCCTAGGCATTCAAAAATGCTGAATGCCTCAAGCAAACTAGTAGAATAAGCATGTTTCTCTACTGTTTCTTGGCAGGGTCCACAGCCTGAATCCTGCTTTAAATTAAAGCACATGTGGCTTGAGTTTAGCATTATCATGAAAATGAAATTACCACTTTAGAAAAGTCAAGTTATTTTGGAAGTGAAAACTGCAGGTCAGAGCCCACCAAAATTCCAAAACCTTGCTCGAAAAATGTCTTGTTGAAGGTTCAGAGCTGCTGCTGTGGACAGTGCATCCTTTTGGATTCTGATTTATAGTCTTTCTCTTCATGTTTTCCTACATTTGTTACATGCTCTTGGGAAAACCTTACAGACTTTGGCTCTTTGTCACTGGCTCCCTCTGCAGCTCCTCCCCTGGAAAGGGGAGAGACATAAAAGTTATCTATCAGAAATCAGCTGCATTGACCCGAGGCTCATCCTACTGTTTTGAAGTGCTTTGAAAATTGCCCTGGCACTGGTGAACACAACAAAGCCATGTTGAACTGCTGCTTGTTTGCTCAGCTAAACCCCTTCTGTACTATTACACTCATTTTCCTGCCAGCAGATGAGGGCTATGTGGAGAGCAGGCAGGAGCCCAGCACTCTCCCAGCTTGGAATGGGTTCTCCTGTGCTCTTTTTCATTCCTAGAGGTTTCAGGAGGTGGTAAATCTCCTCTGCAACATGGTGGTTTGAACAGGGTTTGGGTTTTACATTTAGAGTGCACATGTAAAACTGTATTTTACCCGTAATATAATATTTAGATGAACTAGATTATTTTTTTTTCCTCTTCTGGGCTTGTTATCACACAAAACTAGATAAATCAAACCAAAAAAAGCCCACAGGTACATGTCAAGTCCCATTGCTACTATTGAGAAGTGGATATTGACTTGTCATGTTGTGGTAGTAATGAACCATCTACAAGTTGTCACTTGCCAGAACCTGAATTCTACCAAATGAGTGAATTGTTAAAGAAATATAATCAGATAGGCTTGATTCTTCTGCTCCACAATACTGTTTTATATTTTATTGCAATTCCATTGGATTCAGTGGAGTAAAGCCAGTCTCTAGGATGTTTGGGGAAAAGGAGGAGTCAACCATCAACATGCCAAATATTGCAGCCGAGTTGGAATGGCCAGTGCATTGTATAATCCTGTGGAAACATGTACAGTGATTGTGCAAATGGAGTGGTGATCTGGCTAAGAAATCAAGCCACAATAACTTGTTTCCTACACACACAAGCATGGACAGTCACCCACTCAGAGACAAAAGCATGTCTGGAAGCAAATAATTCTTCAGCCAAAATTTCAGAGACATTTGGAAGGACAGGAGAATAGTGAGTGCCAAGAAAACTTTCCCCAAACTAAGAGCTAGTAACATTGTCTTGCCTGGTAAAGTTTGCCAACACGGCTGGAATTGAGGGTGAAGTGACTACTGATTTTCAGAGAATTTGAATCAAGCCTTTCATGGCACATTTAGAATCAAATCAAAATGATTGAAACAGAACAGAACAGAACAGAACAGAACAGAACTGAATAGAATAGAATAGAATAGAATAGAATAGAATAGAATAGAATAGAATAGAATAGAATAGAATAGAATAGAATAGAATAGAATAGAATAGAATAGAATAGAATAGAATAGAATAGAATAGAATAGAATGATTCAGTTGGAAGTGCTCTACAATGATCATTTAGTCCAGCTGTAAAGACCTTTAGCAGGTATGTACTCCTAAATTTAAGCCAGCCCATCAAAGAGCTGGAGTTTGGCCCCAGGTCTACTGTGATTTGGGAAGCAGTCATGAGAAGAGCCTCAGGCCCAAGATTTTTTGTGTTGCTGTCCTAGGTTGACTGTATGATGCTTTTATCCCCATTTGTCTGTTTAGTTCAGAAATAATAAGAAATAAGTATTGTGCCTTTAAGGCTGAATCTGAGAGCAAACGCTGGAGCATCGGAGGGAGTTGTTTATAAAATCATAGAGATAACACCCTCAGTGCAGACTTCTGCTGGACTCTGTGTGTTGTCTGCACAGGCAGCAAGAGTTCTCTTTTGTTTTTTTCCCTTTTTTCTTTTTGGTCGGTTTTTATTTTTAATTAGCTGAATCCAAAGGTTTTTGGGACTGTTCTGATATTGTTCAGTCTGGGAACATCAGGACCATCTCCTGGGGGGAGCCACCCCCAAGGCGCAGCGCAGCCGGGATGCTGGGCCAGAGAGGGAGAGAGAGACCTGGGCCTTGGAGAGACTGTGAGAGAAAGGCTGAGGACACACCCACAGAAAGGACTCTTTCTGAATTTGCCGTCTCGTCAGAGTGCCAAGAGGGTTTTATTGTGTCGATTGTTCATTCTTTATGCTTGTAGGTGTTTTGTTTTGTTAAATAAATACTTTTTTCCACTTTTCTCCAAAGAAATTTATTTCCCAAACCAAGTAGGGGAAGGGTGGCTTAGATCTGCCTTTCCAGAGGGACCCCTTTCAGAGGTTTCCCCCCAGATTTAACCTAAACCAGCACAGTTGCACTGTGAGAAATCACCATTGATCTCATCAGGTGATGCACAGGGAGCCAAGGGGTTGGTCTTGATGCTCCTGCAGACCTCATTTCAGACACATTCTTTTTTTCTCCCACCTCTATCTCTTCCAGAAGGACTATTCATAACAGCAGTCATGACCAGGCTTTCCAAGATATCACAACGAGCAGAAGGGGGATTTTGTTTCTATGAGATAACCAGGGAAAGAGGTACAGTTTTGTCAGTCACGGTGCCTCAGAGCCTGGGGGGGAAGAGAAAGGGACATTGATAATTTGGGGTAGAGGATGTGAACTCAAACCCACCAAGAAGTGCAGCAGCAGCAGCTCTGGATCAGCAGCAGGCTGGGAAGGGACTGACTGAGGTCAGAGGGTCTGGGGAAAAGTCTTGATGGGCAAGTGGATTGTAGTGGATGTGGCAACCAACCCCGTACTCCAGCAAATCCTGGCTGTACTTAATTTTGATCAGATCCTATGGAAAAAACACCTTTTGAAGTTTCAAGAGGTTTAGATGTGGGGGCATTTAGGCAGGGTGAGGATTGGCAGGGAGTGAGCAGGCAGCTGCCTGCGGGGAACTCTGAAAGGGCAGAGGGTTTGTTTGTGGAGAAGGAAACACAAGAAGTGCAGTTTCATGAGGCAACAGGGATGAGTACAAGGTAAAGAAGAGATCAGAGGTTCACCACATGCCTTCCCTCCATCTTTCTTCCTAAGCATTTTTAATCAAAGTTTGTGCTCAAGATCTGCTGCTGCTATTCCTGCAATTAATCCATATGGCACCCTTCCACCTAGAGATACTTTGTGATTCTCTGACTCTACCCCAACATGTCTCCATCCTCTCATACAGGATTACCCCCTCCCATCCCATGCACCAGCATATCCTGTAGTCAGCTGAACACACTCTGTACTCATAATGTAGTTTTCTAACACAGAGGTTAGTTCCAGGTAGGTGTCACAGGTCTCTTACTGCCAACAGAGAACTCCTCTCAATGCTCATAGGATACAAAATGTGCAGGAAGTGAACACCTCTGCTCAGGTGTGCTTCTGACCAAGCACCCTGCTTCTGCAATCAGCAAATAAATTAGTTTTTAAGAAAGAGGCTTAAGTTTCATATCTGAATATATGATTTTCACAGGTGAAGTAAGGCATCTGGTGAAAAAAAAAAGTAGTTCTTAGTGTTCATAAACAATAAGAAGCTCTAAACAAGCTACTGTCAATTCAGGAAAGATCTGGAGTGACTCTTAAAATATGAGCACAGGCGTCAGCAGTCTAAAATGCAGAGATAGACAGTTAGTTAGCAAAGACTAAGATATAAATCAAAAAAATCACATTTTTATTATACACATGTCCCTTGAGCTTGTTTCTTGAAAATTGTGCAGATCTGCACAGGACAGGGGATTGATCAAGAATGGTGAAGACAATAGTGATCAATGATGATTAGATGTATGTGTGATATGGTATCTGTAAAAAGGAAAGTTGAAAAAGAGACAGCTGGCAGAGGCTTGTCAAAATGGAGGGTTCTGGAGAAAGTAAACAGAAACATTCGCTTTCCATTTTGTAGTAGATAGGAAGAGGAGAACACCATCATCAGTCTGCAGGTTTTGATCAAAAAGAAGTACTTTTTAATCAAAAAGGTAATTTTGCAGAGGAATTTATTGTTGCAGGCTTGTACAGAAGCCAGAAGTGTGAATAAGACTAAGGTGAGATTCAAAAATCCAGGAATAGCAATAGGTGTACTGGTGAACAGATTGTAGCCTCTAACTCCCAAAAAACCCTCTGGTGAACAGTTTGTGGGACAATGTAGGCACACTACAAAAACACCCTCTATTTTCACCAGCTTATCATGAGCTTTGCCATTACTCTGTCACAGAAATTACGAGGAAGGATCTCCTTTAATACAATTATGCCTGGGTTGGTGCATTCAGGGTTAGTGTGGAAAGCCCCACATTTGAATCCCCTCCTTGGCTTTCAACCCAGACCTATTTTTTTCTTCCTGCAGAGAGCTGTGTATCTACTGACCTATCCTCTTTCCTGAGTGCATCTGCACCACTGTGTTGGCTCATGTCTCAAGTCTGTGCAGAATCCTGAACTCTCTGATCATCAGTGCCAGTGTTAAGCTCATTTTTTGACTCTCATCTTCGCTGAGCTAACTGGCTCTCCAGGCAGAGCAAATTCAGGAATCCAGGAGCAGGAAAGTAGGTGGGAGATGATCTTGTCTGGTGGTTAGTGCATGCATTTGAAACTCCTACTGCCAGTTCTGCCCCATGTATACCCAGGAATAGATATAGTTTTATTTTCCTATAATACACACTCATATAACATAAACATGAGGAATACTTGTGTTATATATTATTCCTTAAGTACATGTCTAACGAGAAGTGTAATAAACCTGAGGGAGGGCAAGAGTGGGAATTTCTGTCTGAATATCCTGTAGACCTTTTTTGCATCAAAAAGAAGTGGTTCAACTTCTGATTCCCATTACAGACCATGTAAAATGTCACTAAAACTAAAATATACCCTAAAGATCCACACTGAGAAGCAGAACTTCAGCCTTACTTCTTTCTCCCACACTGACCTGACTCAAACCTCAGAGGCCCCCATAAAGTCAAAAGGGAATAACTCAGATACTGAGAGTTAAGTTTTAGGCTGCCACATGAAAGCAGCTCATTGCCCAAAGACCTTGACGGTGTTCTAGAAGATTCTAGAAGGTAATATGTCTGCCAGGATATGGTAGGGGTTCAGAATAAGACATGAAAATGAATATGAATACCTGCAAGTTTCTCTCTAAGCTCCAGGTGTAGCTCATGATGTTCTAGCTGGAGAAGTTAGCGAGGTCTTTACACTGATTTAGCTGACCAGGTTTAGGTGTTTTAACCTGCAAACTGCCTCCCATCCTAGCTTCCTGGGACAGTGAGAATCTACAATTCTGAAGGGAATATCTTTCTAAGATTTTCTAGATTTACAGTAAGACTCTCAAGAATCTAAATTTTGTTTTGTAGACCCTAAAAAGTAGCCAGTGGTGGCTCATTTATTGATCTAATTCTCTCTGTCCTCTCTGTCTCTCTGTAATTCCCCTATTTTAAGGAGGTGACAAAGTTACTTCCTTTTTTCTATAGGATATGGCAAAGATAAATATAGCAAAGGTTTCTAAGCTTTCACATACTGTAGTTCACCACAAAATACTTTAACTGGATATATGCTAAGTAAATAGAGTGTATAGCAGTTCTCAATTACAAAAATAAGAAAAAGATTTTATTGTTTCAATTTTTTTGTGTATGGCCCAGAATTCCACTGCCCTATCTCCATACTTATTGTGAAAGTGTGAGAAAGAAATACGTGTTTAAAGACTCCAGTATCTCTTATTTGGTTAATGTCCTACAAGTATTTAAATGAGTCATTTGATGGCTCTGCACTTCATGATTGGTTAAGCTATTTAACATACTTTATTGCTTCTGTGATTTATTGCCTGATGAGGACACTCAAGAAAGTCTGAGAACCTCTTTGGGGTTTATTGAACTGGTACATATTTTATGCTGATTTCAAATAAATCAATGTCTATTATAGCATAAAAAATGGGAACATTGGAAAGAACGTTGAAAAGAACTATTTCCGGAGCTTTGTGTTCTGCTTCATGCATAAAGCATGAGGGCTTCATTAACATGGAAGTATGTGCATGTGAACCTTTGGGTCCTTATTAATCATTTTGCAGCTAATACATGGAACTCAATGATTCCCATAAGCTTCCCTAAAAGAAACCATAATGTACACACTGTGTGAGATGGTTCCCCAAAGTCGTGTGTAACTGTGATGTCTCAGACACCGCGTGTAGGGAGTGCTTGATAGATGAGCTGTTCAACATGTCCTTCCTTGCCCTACCCACTGCTTTTCAAACAAGACCATCTAGAAATAAAGCAGAGCATCACCAGTCCTTGTTTTGTTCAGCTGGCACCTTGGTGGTTCACAGCCTTTAGGAGTTCTGTCATTGATTAAATGAGAGCAGGGCTGAATTGGAAGAAGTTCCCAACTATGTAAGTTCATTGACTGGCTGACATAAGTGCTTGTAGGGATGGAGTTGAGGTTTCAGGATGATTAAATCATGACCCTCTTGGCAGTTCTCTGTGCATTGTGAGGTCTTCTCTATGCATCATCCTGAGGCTGGAGAAAAATGACACCCCTTGAATCTCTAGTCTGTGCTAAATGAGAGTAGTGGGATAAACTAGAAAATTGGTCCCCCAATGTTTCCTGGGGTGGTCACTCCCAGTAGAGGACTAGAAGGACAATGTCATGGTAGTGCTGTATGGTAGTTCTTTCAAGAGGCTTTTGCTGTCTCTTCCAGCCTTGTGCCCCCTGCTAATTTAATATATCTACTCTCCGCTTCATGGACTGACCTCTGTGAAAATCTCTTGACAAGTTATACCTTCTGATTTTGGCAGATTCCAAAATACTCAATGGATATAATAATTTGATCAGATTTTCACCTGAACTAATTTTACCTGAACTGTGTCTTTAACTTGCTTATGACAATGATGAGTGAAAAAGCAACATTTATTAAATCCTTCAACTTTCGCCAAACATAAAGACCTGTTTTCCTGTTTTGAGAGAATACTAGATTGGTTTATTCTTAGCAAATTCTTACTGACTGCTACTCATGTCCTTAGTATTTTCCAGGTGTAATAATTTGTTCAGTCGTTCATTCCAGAGCTTTTCTGGGGCTAAAATATAAACTGACTGGCCTACGGTTCCTTGGCTTCTTTTCTTGCCTCTTTTTATAGTGGACACTATTTCCATTTCAGTTTTTCACCTTTCCGCCAAAGGCTTGTCAAAGATAATTGCTAACACTTGTGAGTCTGCTTTGCCCTGTTCTTCCAGGCTGTGTCTGTGCAAGCATTGTGCTGCAAAAGCAGTGGATCAGTTGTAAGAAACACTTACTCTCAGTGACCACGTTCTTCTTGTTTGTTTTTATCCTCAGACTGGCTCTAGTTTGGTCCCAGGGACTTCATGCCTGTTAGCAGCTACCAATTAACACTCCCAAAGTGTGTCTTTCAGTTTAGTTTCACTCTGAGGTCTAAGCCTGTCTGGAAAGAAAACCAGAGCACATTAAACGGAGCTGATTAGGAGATCTTCTACAGAAGTGCATTCCCCAACCAAACTCCAGGGATATGGAGCTGCACCCTCAGCATCCTAGACCAGAGTTCATCAGTCTCAACCAATCTGAGACCAAATAAATCATGGAAATATTCATTGTTCACGATGTTGACCATTTTAGGCCTTTAAATGAAAACTTATTGAAAAAGGTGTTAAATTTATCCTTGTGTCAGCTTCATCTGACAATAGCTCTTCCTCTGCTGGTAATAGGCCAGCTCTCCTTGGTTCTCTTCTTACTGTGATGAATCTGTAGAATGATTTCTTCATACACTCTATGTTTATTGAAACTTTGATCCTATTTTGTATATTGGCTTCTCTGAGTTTATTCCCTCATGCATTTCTGCTCTTCCCACATACTTATCCTGGAAATCTGCCTCCTGTGTCCACTCCCACTTCTTGTACTTGAGATTCCAAGGGCTCATGCTTTAGCCAAGCAGCCTCCTGTGCTTCCTGTTTTTGCCTTGCACAGGTTAAGAGATAATATCAGAGCATAAGCTTGGACACAAAGACCCTTTAAGATCTCCTGAGAGGACAGGCTGAGAGAGTTGGGGTTGATCAACCTGGAGCAGGGAGACCTTTTTGTGGCCTTGAAGTACTTAAAATGGGCTTTTTAGAAAGCTGGGGACACACTTTTTATCCTATTTTACTTTAGGGCCTATTGTGACAGGACAAAGGCTAATGACTTTACACTGAAGGAAGGTCAATTTAGATTAGGTATAAGAAAGGATTTTTTTACAATGAGGTCGAGGAAACACTGGCACAGTGTTGGAGTTGGTGGATGCCCCATCCCTGGAAACAATTCAGGGTCAGGTTGGAAAGGGCTCAAAGCAACTTGATCTGGTTAGTGGAAGGTGAACCCCTCATGGCAGGAGCATTGGAGTAGATGACCTTTAAAGATGTCTTCCCATCCAAACCATTCTGTGATTCATGAATCTGTGATCCCTTCCAGCCCTTTATTTACATGATGATATGACGTTACTCTTTGTGATGCCATAGCAATAATTTATTAATATATCTGGAACATTACTCATTGGGGAACCAAAATCTGTTCCAGTAAGACTGTTGATTCCATGCACAAGAAAGGAAGAAGAACATGACCTTTGTCCAGACCTGAAATCAAAGACTATCCAGGATTTTCAGGTCATTTACAAAGAAGGTAGGATGGCACATACAGCCACAAAGCTGTGTTTGCAGAACAGCACTTCATAGCAGGTCGTGAATAGACATGAGTGAAATTTAGCAACTGGTCTGGCTGAGGATTAAAATTTCTATGAGTCAACAGACTGGCTTTTAACCAGAGGCAGTCATGTCTAGCATCCTGCAGGAGTTGAAAACCTACTGTAGCCTTGTAAGTATCCAAAATGTTATGCTAAAAAAGTGTTTTTTTTTTTTTTTTTTTTGGTGGTGCTCTGTGTGTTTGGTTTCTTCCCTTTTCTTTTTCTTTTTTTTGCACAGAAGTTGTTCTAAGGACACAAAGTTCTCATCCAAAATCAGAAGTCATGGCTTGTGTTACAAAAGTACAGGAGAACTGGCAAGAAACATGGAGCCCATGAGAACAAACTAGCAGCACAATGGATTTGTAATATTTAATCAAATTCTTGATGATCACAAATCTTGCAACACATTCCAAAACTACTAAAAATGCTATACAGAAACCAGCTGAGCCAATATTTAAAGCCTTTTTAATTTAACAGAACCCATTTTTTATAGTATCCAGGATATGTTTCTGGCTTTCCTACTTGTCACATGATCTCCTGTCCAGATGTGCTGGTGTATATCTAGTAGTGGACCAGCCAAACCACAGCTCTTTCCTCCTGCTTGTAGCGTGTTACTGTAATTCAACCATTCTTCTCCCAGCTACAGAAGCACTACATTAATATATGGTATAACAACAATAACACAGGAGGGGATAAAGCTAACCGTAACTTTAACTACGTATCTAAAAATAATAATAATAACGGAGTGACCCTATTCAAAGAGGTTAATTTGTGTGCAGGGTATAAAATCCAAATAGGCAGTTGTTTTGCAAACTTCCCATGTTTCTCACCTGCAACAGAAAGTTTGTGCTGAGGAGAAGATTTCCTGCAGTTTTCTACAGGAAATTAGCCTCCCCTTTGTTTAGATCCCACAGACTGTACTGTGTGCTCATGGGCAGACAGCTCAGGTCTCCTACATTTTTGCTGCCTTTTTTTTTTCTCAGTGGTGGCTGCCATGCAGAACAGAAGAAGGGAATTCCAGGCTTGTGGGTTAATTATTAACATGGTTAAGCCTGGCAGCATGCTCAGAATCAGAAAGGAAAAGCCTGAAGGCTGATTCTTCCCTCCCATTCACAGGATAACCCCACTGGGCTGACTGCGACCTCCCAAGGCAAGGGCCACATCCACACTCCCCCATGGAAAGTTAGTGGGATTCTTATGAATGGCTCCATTAGGAGCTGGGTGGGCTGGATGCCAAAGAAATCAGTGGAGTTGCTTCTGATTTACACGGGGATAAGCATGTGGGTGTATTAAATCCGTAATCCCCATCCCCACTGCAGCCAGGAGCTCAGCAGCTGGGTGGTGCAAAGGGCCACAGAGAGCCCTCCAGGTCACAAAGCACAGAGGGGCCCATCCTTGTCAAAGAGCCTTGAAGGTGCTGATTCAGGGACATACCAGAGCTCTTAGGAGATGATGAAAAGTGGGCTCAGACAACTCAGTCCTAAACAGTGATTTCAGCTCGTGTGCTTGTTCAGTCTCCAGGGCCCCAGGACTTCATCTTGTAGATCATTACTGTGCCTTTGGAAGGTGATGTTATTTTAAAGAAAACGAGGTCCAGGCTCTTCCTGCCTTGCTTGGTATGTGCAGCTTAGGTGGCAGATGAGTCTAAATGAACCAGACGTCGCCTGCAGTCAGCACAGAAAGGAGGCCACCACGACCTCACTGCCTTCTGAAGGTGACCTAGAGCTACTGCACTAATTTATGTCCCTTAATTTACATGGCCTGGCTCTAGCCCAGAAACACACTGGGCATATTTTAAGAGTAGTGAAGCATTTCTTGAGGAAGAGTTAAGTACCTAATTCCTGCTGAAAATTGAGGAAATGATGAGTCAAACCCATTTGGGAGATCTTTCAAAGCCCAGTGATCATTTCTTCACTTTTGCAGAACTGCCTGCCTCTAATGCCTCTGTCATGGAGGTGTCCTTGGCATACTGGGAGGCTGAACAGAGCTCCCTGCATGTCACCCTCACCAGTGACCTGTCCTTGCATGATCACAAAAGGCAACCAGTGGCTCCCACCACTGCTGGACCCAGAATTAACCCCATGGTACAAAAATTCCCCTTCCTGAGCCTGAGTCAGTCTAGCACCTCACTGGCTTTGGTGTCCTCTCCACTCCAGGTCTGACTTCGGAAGCTGTCCTGACATGAATCTGAGCTGCTGCCTACTGAGCCAAGGAGCAGCAACATTGGAAAACCTCTGAGTGTCCATTTCCCCACTAATAGAAATGACACCTTGTCACCAAAGGAAAAGACAAAGCTCTGCAAACCTGGGACCAAAGACTTTCTAAACACCATATATCCCAGACAGACACANTTGTTTGTTTGGGTTTTGTTTGCTTGTTTGTTTGTGTGAAGTGAGTGACATTTAGACACCTCCTGGTTCCCATTTATTCCCTTAATAAAACAATTTTTAAGAGTATTTCACTCACCACACAGCATTAAACTTCCAGGAGGAAGGGGACTGACTGCTTTTACTATTTCATCATTGTTTCCTAGCGTGGCCAGGCAGTTAGTGCTGAGAGGGTGTGTATGTAAATATACATTATAATCACTTGATTACAAATCACTGCCAAGCAGAGCAAATGCAGACTAAAGGACGTCTGCAATCAGAAAAGGGATTGCAGAGTGGGTTCCTGCAATCCCAGAGTCAATGGGAAGGTACTTTCCAACTTGAATTTTTGATAATTTTTATGGAAAGCTGACTCCTTTAAGGTCAATGTATCTGCATCCCTGCCATTGTGCCAACACAGTGATCCCTGTCTAGCTGGTAAATTCATAGAATCACACAGTATGCTGAGTTGCAAGGGACCCATTGGGATCATTGAGTCCAACTCCTTGTCCCACACAGGACAGCTCAAGAGTCACACCCTGTGCCTGAGAGAATTGTCCAAACACTTCTTGAGCTCTGTCAGGCTGTTGCTGTGACCACTGCCCTGGGGAGCCAGTTCCAGTGCCCAGCCACCATCTGAGTGAAGAACCTTTTCGTGATGTCCAAACTAAACCTCCCCTGACCCATCTTCAGTCATTTCCTCAAGTCCTGTGATTGGTCACCAGAGTGAAGAGATCAGTGCCTGTCCCTCCACTGCCCCTTGTGAAGATGTTGAAGACCTCAGTGATGTCTCCCCTCAGTTCCCTCAAGGCTGAACTGACCAACTGACCTCAGCTGGTCCTCATACAGCTTCCCCTCCAGAGCCTTCACCATCCTTTTGGTCTCCTTTGGATGTTTAAACTGTATTGATAAAGAAACTTTTATTGTTGCATATATTACAGAATAAACATTACTCTGGGAATGTAAACGGAGGCACATTCTACCTTGTGCATTGCCAAATCAGAATTTAAGTTCCTAAATTAGAGTAATGAAGTTGATGCCTTCTGTGTAGGAGAATCATAGAACAATTTGGCTTGAAGGGACCTTAAAGATCATCTTTTTCCAACCCTCTGTCACGGGCAGGGACACCTTCCAGCAGATCAGGTTGCTCAGATCCCCATCCAACCTGGCCTTGAACACTCTCAGTGAAAGCAGCAGAGTTATCTGGATATAGCCAGGGTGCTGGTACCTGGCATCACGAGGGCACACTGAGCTCTCCCAGCAATTCATCTTGGTTTCCTCTTGGTTTCACCCACTTCAGCAAACATGAGATAATGCATCAGACGTTGCCAGTAAATGATTGTTATTTGCACAAGGAAAAACCCTGCAATGCACTGTACCGACTCCACTGTTTGCCCAGCTCTAGATGGCAGAGAGTTAGACAAAAACAAATACACACACCCCAAAAGTACATCAATATCTGTCTTATTATCACATTTACATGCTTTTGAAGAAAGTTTATAGTGCAAAAAGACATTTTCCACCCTACCTTTCTTTTCAGACAGAATGGATTTTTTTAATGATGGGAGTCACAGGGTTATTAATGAATATTTAACAATTTAAACACAATTTGAGCTCACCATAAGTTCTTGCCTCAGTTCTCAGTGCTAAAACCACTCTTGTCTCTGTGCCTAGCTGTCTTATTCTAGATTTCTTTACATGGAACCATGATGCCAATAATCAGTGTGCTACACCCATGAAAGCACGTCTCTGCTCTCTCTAGGTTTCCTGAAGCCTTTTTTAATATCTCAGTTCATCTGAACCATCTGTATTCTCAACTGGTTCATGTAAAAGGCAGCTGAAATGGAGATATGAGTGGTTCAGATGCACAGGGCACATCTGGTTTCAGGTGCCAGTGAGGGAATTTGTCATTGAAAGCCAAGGCCACGATAAAAGACTTCTGTTGCTACTATGTAATAAGTACTTCATAGAAATAGCTAAAAATGTCATTTTTTCCCCAGAGGAGCCATGGTCCAAAATAGGGTGTCCACCATGAATGTACATTATGGGCAGTGTGGAGGGAAAAGGGACAGTGAGTAGTAACTTTTGAGACCCTGAATGTGTCTTTTATTCATAATTTTTGAAGAGACTGGAATTAAGGCTATTTTTGCATGAATAGGGTAAGGGAAGGCAGCCTTTTCCAAGGTTTAAGAGGTCTTCAGCTCTGCAGAGTAGGGTGTCTTGATACAGCAGGGCTGGCATTAAGGTCAAAGCAGAAGGATAGCCTGGGAAACAGTGTTAGCAATAGCCTGGATGTTGCTGTCATCTGCAGCTGCTTTGGTGAGATGAGGTGGTTACTTCAGAGAGAAAGCCAAAGACCTTCGTGTGGAAGTTGAAGATGATTTCTTCAGCTGTGATTTTTATTAGGATAACATTTACTCATGAATTTAGACAAAACAAGCATTTTATAAATTTGATCTAACAAAGTTATCTCTCATAAACACAGAAATAAACTCTCAGTGTGTTCCCTTGCCCTTTCTCATCCACATCCTCACCTCACTGTCTGCTTCAGCACCACCCAGCTGATCTCACTGGATGGTGCTCAAATCACAGCATCTTTCTGACAGTGGAACACAGATAGAGCAAGGACCTGGGCAAAGCAGGCCCCTGTAAACAGTGCTGCTTTTGTTAACATTATTTTAACTTCCTTGATCCTCTTAGTTTATAAAATGGAAGATGGGCCCTAAAGGTATTTCAAAGACAGCAGTCCTTCAGAGGTATTTCCTTAAGCAGCATGAAGGATAGATCCAGCGAGGGTGTGAACGTGTTTCGAAGGGATTGAAGCAAGGAAGTTATGCAGGGAAAGGGATACCCCCACAGGCTCCCTGGCTGTTCCCTGAAATTGCCAGAGACTGCAATTAAAGGAAGACATCTTAGTAGATGGTTTGAGAATAATTTATAAAACCTGACTTATTAATTTTATTTTTTTTTTCCTTGTAGCTCAAACTATTTATGTGTCATGATAAATGATCAACCAGTGTCTCAAAATGACCTGCAAAATTACACAGGCTGAACTGGCCAGGCTTTCTGAAGTGCTGAGTGTGTTTTGTTTGGGCACATGGTTCAGACCCAGAAATGAGAAAAACAAGAGCAAGATCCCAGAACTGCCACGGTTTTGACTTCTGCAACCCTTTGCACTCTGCGAGCTGTAAGACATGGGGGAATTGTGGCTGGCGGCAGCTGATGTTCTGTTTTACCAATCCAACACAGTAACCAGCAGCCCTCACCAGTTTGTTTTTCTGTTTGTTGAAATCCTACGTGCCCAAACTTCTGAAAGATGCTTTTAAAGGATTTTAACAAAGGCCTTTTACATGGGAGTAATTTTGTATTTTGTGGGCACCATCACATACAGAGGTAGTTTCTAGATTAAGTGTAAGTTTTATTAAGCTCTCTCACTAAATGATATTCCCTCTTCTTCCCCACATTTCTTTTGCACTGTGATCTCACTTTAGATTACTAATGCAGCCAGATGCATCCTGGATAATTTGGCTCCATGCAAAGTATCATTTCCCTGTGATCTCTCTGTTGATACAGTCGTTGCTACAGTTCAACATTATCTAATGATTAAACCAGGACCAAATGACATCTCTGCATTTGTGACAGACAATTCTGCTATGAAGAGTCATTGTGTACAAGAATGTCTCCATCACACTTGGTAGATCCCCTGCTCCAATTTCGATGGCATTCCCAGTTCCCTTCAGGCATGCCCTTGTGATGCTGGCCAACCTGGCTGGAAAATCCTCCCTGGCACAAGCACGGCTTGAGGAACTCAGTCCCACTGACTGTTCAGGGTGTTCAGAGCTTTACTGATACATTGACAGATGGTTCAAATAAAGAGGAATTTTTAAAAAGTGAAATGGAATTGTCATAAAGGTATGATTAAAAAGAAAACATAGAGAGAGGGGAAGTGAAAAGTTTAGGAAGTGTTAATATCATGGTATGGCATGGAGTTTCAGTAGAAATCAGAGATTCATGCTGTTGCATACAGGTGGACCACAAGCATGCCATCAGTTCTGACTCACATCTGCAGTGATCCATGTCCTATGCCAGAGTTTTTACCACTTGTGGTGAACAGAACAGTTGATACCACAGTGAAGCAACTGCACAGTTTTTAAATGGCTCTTTCTTCCCTCCTTACTGTGCATCACGAATTTGTCTGCAGCAAAAACACACATTCTTTTAATTGAGTTCAAAGTGGGAAGGAACCGGAAAGGTTTAAATTACAAGTGGAAAGAGAGGAGTTTGTAAAGGTCTGTGAACCACTCTCCCAAATCCCCTACTTGCTCAAAAAAACGTTTGAGCTTTTCTTGCCCCAGACTCTGCAAAGTTCAGCCCTTCCTAATTTAATCACTTAAACTCTGGTAAACTGCAAACTCACAGCTTTCTGTAGATGGTTATCACATCTCCCTCAGCCCTTGTTTAGCTAAGATGCATACATGACATTCTTTTAATCCTTGTAAAATCAAGGCAAACCAAGCTATCAGTTTTGAATGTACACAGAAATGCATCTTCTCCCAAATCTATCAATGACCCACAACCATTTATTAGCTGCTTTAGCCATCTCCATAAATCCAGTAGAGGGAGGCATTACACAGAAGTGTTTCTACAGCTGAGGAACTATCTCCAGATACTTGAGGTCAATAAAATGAAGCAAGGTCACAAACAACCAAAGCTCTGTCTGCTTAGTGGCCAGGTTGATGTGGAAAAGAGAGGAGGTTTGTAAGGGAAGGGGAAACGTGTTTCCTGGGATGGCAAAAATTAATCTCCCAGTGCTTGAGGTGTTTGAGAGAGAGAAGAAATTACCCTGAAGGGAGGGCACTAGGGGAAAAATAATCTTTGATTTAGATGTTACAGAAAATATGTGGAATAAAGCTTTTCCATGAAATCCATGCATGAAGTTCACAGTGTCTCATGTTGATTTAGTAACTAAATTATGTGAGATGCAACTCATGTAAATCCACATGTTATTTTCTCATCCATTCAGCAGAGGTCTTAAAAAAACCCCAACATAGCCCTGTTACCTATTTTGGCTGTTCTTATTTCTGCTCTACCAGTTTAGTTACAGCTGTGGTAGCAGGAAAAGTTGTTATAAGGCAGGACACTTACCCTGCAACTTGTATGCTCCCATTGGGAGCCCACAGAATCAAGTTCTCATTATGAACTCTATTTTCACCTCCCACATTGTGAGCACTAGAATAGGACGGGGGAAAAAAAAGGGCTTCTGGCCTGTAAAAATATAGAATTTCTTCCTTAGGAGAAATGAATTGAAAACTAATTTTCAAGGAAGCAAAGCTTTCTATCAGCAGTACTGTTATTTCTTATTATTGGTTTGAATGGCTTTAGCACCTGGAACCATCATCTATGCTGAGGATTGTGCATTGCTGCCTGCTGCAGGCTAATCCAGGGGAAAAAAACCCTCTCTAAATCCGCAAAGGAAAGGAGCATGGTTTGCTCCCGTTTTACAGATGGAGACCTGGTAAAAGAAGATGTTAAGGCATTTGTCCATGTTTACTCTGCTAGCAATGCAACCCAGATATCTCGAGTTTGAGTCCAATATATTAACCACAAACCCCTCCTCTTTCCAGTTTCAGTGTTTAATTAATGATGATGATGTCTGCAGCTTCCTCTTATCAAGCCATCCTTTCATCAATGATGGTATTGTGGTTATTTCCCTGCCATGTGTGTGGCTGTCTTCCAGTTATTTTACCAGCTCCTGAAACCATGTTCACAAGTGTAGAATTTGCTAATCTTTCCCAAGTCCCTTCTTAAATGTGAAGAACTCTGCTTTCAGTGCACACTGATTTTATGCTACTGTTGAATGTAAGGCAGTGGTGGTAAAACCTCCTGGGCTACATGGATTAGCTGAGGTTTCCAATACCATCTGTGCTGTCACCTGAAGTGTGAGCTATGGTTCTTTCTTCCTACCACCAGTTAAGCACCTTAAATGGTTTTACCAAGGAATTTGAACATCATTAAAGTGGCCTGCGAATATCATTAAAATGGTCCTTCATGCCATTTCTGGTTGAATTTAAAAATAAATGTCACTTGGTTTTCAGGTATGGGGGACTTCAGGTTTTGTCCCCTCTTATGAAAAGTCCCCTTATTCCATGGTTCCATAACATTTACCCTTTTCCTTTGTGAGCATCAAGGGAAAACCTCTGAAGGGTTTATTTGCCACCACCACCACTTTCCTCTTGTTAAAAGAGGACTAGGTTCATGATGACACAGACCTGATTCAGGACCAGTTGTAGACCTTTCCATCAGCTCTGCATCAAGCTGAATGAACTATACAGCACGTCAACTACGTTATTTTTCTGATCTTGCTTGAAAGTCATCAAAAGATATGACATTGTCTTAATGTCTTTGTTTCATTATCCATGCTATCTTACTTTAGCTGACTTTTTCTTGGATAAATTTGCAGTATATCCCTTCCAACTGAATCTATTCTATTCTATTCTATTCTATTCTATTCTATTCTATTCTATTCTATTCTATTCTATTCTGTTCTGTTCTGTTCTGTTCTGTTCTGTTCTGTTCTGTTCTGTTCCATTCCGTTCCACTCTGTTCCACTCTGTTCCGTTCTATTCTATCATTTCTTGGTGGAATTAAAAATAAAATGAGCAAGCTTCATTCCCACTTATGATGTGTGTTCATAAGAATACCTTAGCTTGTAGCTGTCATTAACTTTTCATGCATCACCAAGATGTTATTCTCCATATTCTGTGATCAAAAAGAAGCAGAAGAGGATTTAAAATTACTGAGTGAAGTCTCCATAGATGCTGTATGAACATGTACAACAGGCCAGGACTCAACTCCAGTGGAAGATCTGATAATGGCACAGTTCAACTCACCTCCAGAGCAGGGTGGCCACATCCAAACAGTCTGTTTGGAGACAACTTCGATCCACACCAAGAACCAGACCTAAATGCTCCTTGGTACAATGCTAAGTGGCTTGGATAGAAGTAATTCTGCGTTATAAACTAACAATTTATCAGTCTGAAACGTTGTATGCCAGGGCTTGTGCCCATTCCCTGGCTCTTTCCATTTATTTTACGATTAAATCAACCATGATCTAGAAGGATCTGTTTTATTGTGCATTGATGGTTAGTTTAGGCAGTTAACTCAGATGGAGCCATATGGATCATGTGGATAGCTGCCTTCGTGCCTGGCTTACAGGTAGAGTGAAAGCAGCAAAATGTGTGATAACAACAATATACCAAGATGGGGAGAAGAAGGGGGGCAAGTAGCATCATATGGAGACATTTCTCCTCTGAAGATGTTTGGATCCATCCTGGGGTCTCCTGGCCAAGACAGTGGGAAATCCAGTGTTTTCTTAATTGACGCACCACTAGATTTTAGATTCTATGTTTATGAATGGGAAATACTGTCCAGGGTACCTGTGGAGTGTTTGGTTTGTTAGGGTTTTTGGGTTAGTTTTTCTGAGCAATTTTCTGTTGTAATTTTAAGAAAAAAATTTAGATACTTAGTCTGGCCTTGATTGCTGCCAACCACACCTGGCAGGCTGGTTACACATACAGAAAATCTCATCTGTCATGAGTAAAAAGTCAGTCCTGCAGTCCATGCTGGGTCAGAATTCCCACACAAGGCACTACAAAACACTCAGGAATAAGGAAGACTGAACTGGAATCTTGTTTTGTTCAGGTTCATCTCTTATTGTGTTTTGGTTTTCATCTTTTCTGACAGAAAATAAAATCGGGTGTAGTTGACCATTTGAGTATCAGCCTTTGTCTGGGTCTGAGACTGGCACACACCCAATTATTTCAATCAAAGCCAGAAGACTAAAGGAGAGGGAGAGAAAGAGCAATCCTTGTAAAGACCCTGTCATCCAATTTTGCAATGTTCCAGAGAAGGAAAATGTTACTTACAGACCCCTGTGGTTGCCAGCTTATACCTTGAAGCATGAAATTTTATTACCTTTCTCCTCTAACTGGTCATCAAATCATCCTACTGTTTTTTAACTCCTCTTCTAAAGAATGAATTAATCAGTCTTGCTTTGCCCTTCATATGGTTTTTTGCATCTGTTGCATATTGCATCTGTTAAGAGTCCCAGTTTAGCCTTAATGCACTGCTGCTTAGCTGTTCTCATAAGATTCAGACATGCATTAATTGATCTTTGGACATGCTCTCCTTCCCTATCTGCTTCACTGATTTGTTCCGTTCAATTTCATCCAACACGTCTCACATCAAATTGTGCTGTAATTTCCTCTGCTGAAGTTCAGCATCCTTTGTGTTTAACTCTTGGGTCTCTCCATAGTTCTAATTACAAACCTGGAGGATTTAGTTGGAATTTTAATGGCAATATAATAGTAAGCCTAGAGCCAAAACAAGTACTCCGTATTTTGGAACTGCCATGAACTGAGAGGCAGACCAGGCAGCAGGCTTTAAACACAAACGTGCAAAAAACATTTAAGGAGACTTAACTTAAATTCCTTCTTTTCTCCTTTACCAACTCATTTTATTAGGGAAAGTTTAATTCGCTAAATTGAAATGCTCAGATATTTTAAAGAGAAAAGACTCCAAAAATGTAGTGTGTATTTCATGCCAAAGTGTTATTCCAGAGTTTGCCACCCATTTGTGTTTCAGTAGAAATACTTGCCTCCCACTCCTTGGCACAGGCTCAAAACTCTTTTTCTCAAAGGAGGTGCTGAAAAAGCATCTGAGTATTAATTTGTCTTTTGTGGGAGGTTTTAGTGTTGTTATAAATCACTATAAATCACAAATCAGGCTTTAAATGGGAGACTTCATAAGCTACTCTCACTGCGTAAGGCTGTGAAAACGAAAAGCTTAAAGCAAATGTTATCTTGATGTGTTGTATTTAAATTACCTCTAGGAGACTTAGTGGCCTCATTTTGCCAGTGTGTGACCTGCTCTTCCAAATGATGAAGGGAAGTGTGGTGGGCACCTCCTCCTACAGTGATGAACGTGATTTAAAGCTCTGTTTGTCAAATTAAACTGCTTCAAGTCCTACTTTGAATTTGTTGGACAGAGTGTTCTGTAAGGATTTCATATTTTTGCAAATATTACTGGTAACTTACCCAGTGCACAATCTGAATTTAAGATCTTAAGCACCAAGACAGCACTTCTTGTTCTGATAAAAAATATGTCTGATTCCATGCGTACAGTTCTGAGTGTTTCAAAACCCCAGCCAGGGACTTAGTAACACCCTATATTTACATGACATTTTTCATTCTGAGGTATTTCTCTGAGTCTGGTACACCAACCATGTGTAGGTAATTATCAGTAATCATTGCTAATTGTTTTTACAATTCTTTTTCCATTTTGGCATCAACTTTGAAACGGCAGCTTAACATGAGCTCATCTAAACGTAGACTTTGTGAAGACAACATTTCTGAATAGGAGCTGTATAGGGAGTCCAACAAGACAAAGCGTTCCAAGTTGGAGCATGGCCAGGACACCAAAGTCACTGCTAGAAGTCATGAGATCTTTAATGCCCACAAAGTGGTCAGGACCTCCACTGAGTTTTATGAGTGTAATGTCTCACCCGAAGAACAACTTCTTCAGCAGCACAGTACCCCATTGTACTGCACTGGACTCGTTCATGTGCAAGGAGAAGAGTCCCATTCACTGAACCCCTCATGCCAGCGCGTCCGGCTGACCAGACTGTCTTAGTGCGTCTCCCAACCCAGCAGACCACCTGTCTTGGCTCACCACATGTGGCTGGGTGCCAGTGGGACATGGCAAAGCTCTCAGCTTTCTCAGATAAAGACATTTTTGGGGCCTCATGGGATTTGTCCATCTCTACTGAATTTTGTTCATACCTTCTGTGCTTGGTTTGCAAAGCAGAGGGGGATCCCAACAAGGGCTGGGCTGCTCTCCCTCTGGGTCTGCAGCAGCTGGGTTTGGTATCCCAGTGCTCCAGGTGGCCCAGTGGTAATAGACTACTGAGAAAACTCACTGAATGCACATGTCCTGACACTGCCCAGGCCAAACGGCCTTCTACCACATGGAGCCATACTTCAGGTGACTTAAATACACTTGAAAAGCTGTTGAAATTGCAACTGCCTTCCCACCGTCTCTGTTAATGCAAATCCATCTCTTTCTGTCAATGTGTGGGCCCTGCTGAGTTTAGCCAAGCAATACTGAACAGGCACAATTTCCACAGGACAAGAAGATTGTGCAGCCCAGCATAGGTTAAAACATGGGTTTTTTCAGTTTCCTTTGCTATTTAGAGTTAGCCACAGGACCCTGCTGCTTGGTCCTGTGGCTTTTGAGCATTTCTCTGGCTTCATCCAACAGCCTTACAGTACCTCTGTGCAGAAAAAAGGAAGACAAATTGAAACCTTCAGATATGTGATGAATCTGTAGAGTTGTGTTAGCATGACAAATAAACTGCAATAATTATGGGACCAAATTCACCACAGACAGTTCAACCCACTTTCCCAAGTCACTGCTGACATAGCTTATCTACACCATCAGTTGTTGGGATGAAGAGTGAAGGCTGGGCCATTGTTTCCTACAAAGGAAAAGGCGAAAGATTATCTCATTATTTAAATTAAAACAGCTTTTAAAGATTCTCTGGTGGATTATACAAAGGTTAGAGGCCTGTTCACATAATGGAATTTTCATTGACACCCAGACAGAGACAGGTCCTGGGAACATGAATATCTGAATAGCTACAGCTAAGAATCTAAGGAAATTTCAGGCTAAAAAAGTGTGGACAGTGGAAGAAATAAAAAAAAACCCAAGCAGATTGGATGCTATCTTGGTCTGAAATTGGATTTTAGATATCTAAATCCTACTGTGGTTGGGGTTTAAACTGACCCAATCCTACCCAAAGAAAATAAACATCATAAAACATGGATGGATCTGTCTTAGCAGGCATTGCTTCCAGATAAGGTCTGGAAATCACAGAGAAACATCTGAACATGAGCTAACCACGATGCAACACAGAGAACAGACTCAGAGGTTGGATTTAAATAAGAAAATTGTGAGTAAGAATAGAAAGTGTACTTACTGTGGTTCAAGATATCTTGCAGATTTTTGTGTCAGGATATGGTCTCCAGCCTTCCACAGTGAAATAGAATTTCAAGAAAGAATCATATGTGACATGAGGTTAGCTTTTAAGACCTGTGATGGAACTTCTTCACTGGAAAATCAACATTCAGGTGTTTATTTCTTCTTAAAGAAAATCCTTACCTCAAATACAGGTCTGAATTAGAAAGACAGCTAAAAACTCAAGGGGCATTATAGGCTGTAGAGATAATTGCAGATTTCCATGCCTCCAAAGTCCATGGAAAAGGGAAGGCTTGGGTTTTCTGCTGTCAGATGCCTATACAGAAGTTATGTAGAAGTCTTCTGTATAATCGTGCACTTCCCTAGTATGAAAAAGAGAATTCTTAATGTGAAAAAGGGAATCTGCCTTGGACACACTGTCAATGGTGTGAAAACAAGGCCAAAACTATGGTTTTGCAGCATCAACTGAGCATGCATGCTGCATGTTATCCATTTATCCAGGCATTTGGAAAGAAATCTTAGTAGTTTACAGGCAGGAGGGAGTAGAGGATAGGGAGAAGGAGGAAGAGAGGGAGGGAATTAAAATATTGTTGATTTTAATTTTTGCTATGGTTTGTTAATTTTGGCATGTGGGAGGTGGAATAGCTCCTGGCTTTTCTTTTATTGTGATTATACTTTTTAATGTTGGCAAACACACCTGGAGTTGACAAGAGGCATTTTTCAGTGGCACATTGTTATGAATAAAACTAAAAATAATATAATAAAGCTAAACAGAAAACTGAGTGTGTGGTTATCTTAAAGTGACACCCTTAGGCCTTACTGTTGTACTCTCAAACTGCATAAGCCTGTCACCCTGGCAACAAGCAGATAAAAGGACAGAGATATATTTACCTCTTTAGAAGGGGGGAAACCATTTGTAGGGCTAATTCCTGTGGTCTTTCTGCAGGTAGAAGTCCTGGGCAGTTTCATCTGAGTAAGATCTAAATAAAGACATCAGGGCTTGGCCTGCCATTATATCCTGATTCTGTTCTTTCTTCTACCACTTAAAAAAAAGGTCAAAATAAATACCTATGGGATTATGACTGCCTGCAATAATGTACAGGAAGTAAGAGTGTAAAATAAGGAATGTTTTTGGGTGATAAATATGTTTTTGAATGGTACACATCAACTAAATGCTGACATATGCTACATGTGCAGAGACATAACACTGAAGCTACTGTTTTTAATTCCATAAACTTATGTCTTTATGAGAAGTATTTGTATAATAGTTGTCTATATTTTTTATTCATATATTCATGCACATGCTAACATACACAAGCATGCACATTAATAAAATGTCATTTCTCAGAGGCAAAGGCGTCTTTGCTTAAGGATTTTCAAAGGCAAAAAACTCTGAGTGTTTAACCCATAGACAGATTTGAAAGCAATTTCAAAGACCACATTGTTTTTTACACTGGTTTGTTAAAATCTATGGGTCTCAGTTGGTTATTTCATGGTTGTAACTCATAAACCAAGACAAAACTGAGTGCATGTACTCATTGATTTGGAAGCTGTCCCAGACTTGATGAGTATAAAAGATGAAAGCCACTTTTCTTCTTGCTTTCCCTCAGATTACTATTTCTACAAAAATTCCAGGTTCACTCATAAGTCCAAGAGATGTGGGGGCACTTCAGCTCAACCTACCCACGTTGCATGGGCTGTGGCACTGTATCTTCTTTGTGAATCTTTGGTTAGAAGTTACAATTATGACAATGGTGGACAAATGCAAACTACCAGCTGCTGATGCTATGCCAGCTGTCTTTTCCCAGTGTGCAGGCTGTCGCCATTGCATGGTTTCAGTCATTGCTTCAGCAAATAATTCAGGATATGAAAAAAGGAGTTAGAGTGACACTGGAGGTGGAAGCCAGTTTTCCACTGGACATACTTAGCCACACTTAGTCTTCTAAATGTAGGGGGTTTTATATATGACAGAAAATGTGTCTGAATGCACATTGTTGAGGATGAATTAGAAAGTTATTTAACTCATGTTAAAAAAAATAATATTTAATATGTGGTTTGTTTCCTTAAAATGGATTTTTTTTCACTAGAGGTGAGTTACAACAGTGGTTAGGCTTCTGAAAAGACAATAAATTTCAGAATTTTGGGGCTCCTGAGAAGTGGGGACTCATATTTTCGATATTTATTGCTTTTCCTTAAGAAATTAATCCTGAAGAAAGAGTCTCTGATTCTGAGCAATATCCTGAAGAGTTCTATCTCCACATTCATTATTAGCAAGTGGCATCTGGCTCAAGACCATAGGAGAAGAATCCAGCAGGTGGTCTTTGAGGTGACTCATATCACTTCTGCTTTCTGTTTATAAAAAGGAGGGTGGTTCAGCAGAAGAACAACTCCTACCAGGAGGGGCTGTGCCAACAGGAAGCAGTACCAATGACTCAGTGGGTGGCATGCTCTCCATCTGAGCTGGTGCACCACCCCAAACGACGGTAGGAGAGGTTGAGAGATAAAGATAGCATCTTTCAGACACAGGAGACAGACAATAGTCTGAGTTCTCATGGTCTGTTTTCCTCTCATTATGATTTTTCATCTTATTTTACTGCTAATTTTGGGAACTGAGGCTTCCTAGATGTAATAGTTCACTGGAAAAATCAAGCTTAGCTACAGAACCCTACCAGGCTACACTGTGAACATCACAAAATCACAGGATGGTTTGGGTTGGAAGGGACTTTAAAGATCACCTTGTTCCACCCCCCTGCCATGGGCAGGGACACCTTCCACTATCCCAGGCTGCTCCAAACCCTGTCCAACCTGGCCTTGGACACTTCCAGGGAGGAGGGAGTCATTCTCTGGACAACCTGTTGTCTCATTGTCTCACTCCTACCACAATTTCCTCCTAAATCTATTCTAAATTTACCCTCTTTAAGTTTAAAGCCATTACCCCTTGTACTGTTACAACAGGACCTTGTAAATATCTTCAGCTAGATCAGGTTGCTCAGAATACTGTCCACTCTGACCTTGAAGGTTCCAGGCACAAGACATCTGCCATCCCTCTGGACAAGCTGTTCACAGATATCCAGATACTCCTTTCTATTCAAGAGGCCTCTACTCTGTATCATGACTATTTACATATATATACACACCACAATGGAAAAATAAAAATATACCCTTCAGGGCCTTGTTGAAATCTCTTACAAGGAGCAGATCATATTGAAATGTGTCTTTTCTCCTGCCCATGTATTCCATTAGTGGCCTTTCAATACTTAAAGTGGGCTTTTAAAAAAAGATGAAGGCAGTAGCAATTACAAGGGGTAAAGGTTTTAAAATAAAAGAGGGCAGATCCAAATTAGATGTAAGAAAGAAATTTTTTATGAGGAGGGCGGTGAAACACTGAACAGACTGCCCAGAGAGGTGGTGGAGGCCCTGTGCCTGGAAACACTGAAGGTCAGGTTGGACAGGGCTCTGAGCAACCTTTTCTGAGCTGACCTCTCTGTTCATTGCAGGAGGACTGCACTAGATGACCTTTAAAAGTTCCATCTGACCCAAACTAGTCTAATAATTCAATAATTGCTACTGTAGAGAAAAATCTTCTGTGTTCTGTTCACTGAAATTTCCACTTAAAAGCAATGTTAATGAAGAAACTACCAACAGAGAAGGGGACCCCTCTGATTTTCAGGAGATACCAAGAACCTCTCAGATAATTTTCTCTGTTGTGAAGACAGACCTCCAGGCAGCACAAGTTTCCATTGCTTCCTAGAAATCAGCACAACCATGGCATTCTTTAGTAATGAGTTAAATATTCTGATAAATTCAGAACAATATCTTTATCAAATGTACATTAGATTGGAAACCTTGACTTTAGTGTAAAAGCAAGGATTTATTTTGGCCAAAGCTGTAGGCCAAATATTTATTATACCCCTCAGTTATTAAAGGTGCTCTAGAAGGAAATCTCTAAAAATAGAAATATTCTGTTAGAGAAGAGTGAGTATAAAAAAAGTCTAAAGATGAAGCTGACAAAATAGACCTTTACATGAACATAATTAAAAAAAAAAAAAAGGAAAAAGAAGCATATATATATATATCTAGACATATACATATGAATTTTTGTGCTGGAATATGTCCAAACTGTTTTTTTCTTTCCAGAATGGATATCTGGGATATTTTTGTTCACATCTTGATAGTTTTTATTGGGCGATAATTTGTAGGCCAGCTGATGTCAGCATAATCAGAGTTTAGTACGATTTCTTCTTCTTTTTGCTCAGCAGTGCTGTATTTATTGGCCTGTTAAGTTTCATTTCAGTGAGGTGCAGCCTGAGCCAACAGAACATAACTTTGAAAAACTCCTGCAAACAGGATCTCTCAGTGCACTTTATACACCCCCTCATGCTTCATATTCTCATAATATATTAAAGGATTCTGGTGTCACCTTCCAAGAAATATCCAACTTTTGCTCATAAATAATTTTTAGCAGTTTTGATTTTTTTCTAAATATTTGTGGGTTTTATTCTTTTTTTATTTTATTCTCACTTTGCCTGACAAAATGACAAGTTCAGGGGCAAAGCCTGATTGACTGCCCCACATTAGACATTTCACAACTGTCTAAGCATAGTTCAGATGTCACCAAACCCAGCCAAGAGGCCTCTGTGGAGTTCAGCAGGTTATCATTTTCCTACTGTTTGATTTGTGGTTACTCTGCTTCAGTAACTGTAAAGAAATTAGTTCCCGGCTAGACAGGAACTGGTAAAATGAAAGTGGTGTTGATAGAGGTGTTACTGACATGGACATTTTTTTCCCCGGTAAGTGATATTTGCGCTGTCTTGTCCCAGTGCATTTTCTAAAATCATTACTTCTAATTACTCTTTC
>VZTR01033455.1:730680-819341 GCA_013400775.1 Chaetops frenatus | reverse complement strand
TTTTTTTTTTTTTTTTTTTTTTTTTTTTTTTTTTTTTCCGGGTAGAAGTAATCACTTTGTCTAGAAGCTTTTTTCAGACATTTCTTCTTTGCATTTTCATATATTTTTTTATTGTCTGCAGTCAGCTCTCAGTGAATACAGAGCTGGTTTGCTCCCCTCTTCCCTGCAGCTGCCCTTTCACTGTCAGATGTCCCTGCATTCATGCACACACCTTGCACAGAGAGGAAATAGATGTGAACTGAGACTGCAGAAATAAAAACTGCTGAGGCTGAAGAAAAGAAAAACTAAATCCAGCTTGCACAAATGAAGTCTATGTCAGAAAGTTACACAGCTCCTCCAGCCTCATTCATGGTACACTGAATTTGTCTTATAACATGACTATTATTTTTTCAAAACATGTGTTTTCAGGGCCATATTTAAACTAAGAATAAATACAGGTTTTCCAGCAAAGGCACAGAAAAAAAGCCTTTCATTATCTTGCCTATATTTTCAACCAATTCCTGCTCAAACAATAAATAAGCCAAAGAGGGAGGTATTTTTCTCTTCTATGGAATTGTTGATATTCTGAACTTTTTCTTCTTTTAAGGGAGATAAAAATACTCAGACACAAAACTTACTGTAATTTGGGCATATTAAACCATTCTTCTGAGAGGAAAAAAAATCAGCTCCCTGAGTTATAGCAAGAGTCCTTTTCATTTTACTCTAAGTAGTTAAAATTTGAAAAGACAGCCTGCTTTTAAACCAAACCAAACCAAACCAACCCAAACCAAACCAAACCAAACCAAACCAAACCAAACCAAACCAAACCAAACCAAACTACCCGTATGATAACTAATTTTAAAAAATGACAAAAGAAGCCATTTGGAGTATGAACACCTCAAAACTTTGGGTGAACTTGTAATGAAACTGGCTTTTCCTGCAGAAATTTATGGCTGTCAGTGAATCAACCTTTTTGTTTTTTAAGATTTATACAAAAACTTTGAAGAACTCTACCAGAAGACTATTGATAAACATACAGCATTCAAGGAAAGAAGAGTAATTCTTCCTCATTACTAGGAGTCCTATTTGCTTTGACCAAAGCAAACCCTTTCCTAGCATTCAACTATTCCTTGGCTCATCCAGTCCAATTCAATCTGGAAAATCAGGACATGAGAGTTGCATTGTAAGCTGGTTTGTCATGAGGTTCAGCTTCTTGCTCTTAAGTCTCCTGGTTTGGCCCTGGGTACCTGCTACTGTGACAGCTGTCACATGGGCATCACCAGGTGCTCAGAAAATCCACCTCTGTGTCAGGTTTCTGTGTAGCTTGAGCTTGTCTCTGAAGCAACTTAGAGATTTCCGANCCAGTTAAAAATGACCTGAGTTCATGTACCCTGTGGTCCCTGGGTAGCCAAAGGTCCCAGCAAGAGCAGCCTGTGCCTGGCAGACCTCAGAGAAGTAGCCTGGAGGTCAGAGCTCTGCTGTCCTTTGCACCCTGAGGAATGGCTGTGTGAGAAGTGTTCTCAAGCAGCACTGATGTGGCAGAGAACAGGAGTCATATACTCTACACCATACCCTTGCAAAGATTGAGTCAGAGAAATTAGAGATGGAAAATGCACTTAGGTCACTTGGTCCATTCCCCAACAGTTTAAAGGTTGCCCCCTACAATGTGTTCTTCATTGCTTTGTCTAGTCAGCTTCCCCCTTTTCCCTGGGGGTACTGTTCCACGTAGTAATAGACCTCGTTGTTAGGAAAATTTTCCTGATGTGCAGCCTAAATTTTCCTTGGCTCAGGTTCATCCCACTACTTCAGTTAAAACCTCCTAGTCAGCTCTTAACTTCTCTCCACCTCAGGCCCTTTTCTTCCATCAGAGGAAACAAATGAGTCTAATCGAGTAAAGCCTTGTGTGTTTAAAAAATAATGACATCCTTACCTCCCAAGAGTGATAGTCAATACAGAATTACCATTAAATGTGCAAATTGCCTTATTTTATACGGAAGAAATGAATAAGCCCCTGGAAGCTTTAATCACATGTCCGTTGGCATGGCTTGAAAAGTCCAATGTCTACCACCATTTACTAAAACACATGGAGCCAGGTCCCACCTGGAACAGATCAAACTGCCCTGGTTGGTCAATCCAAGCTCAAAGTTCCATGGAAATTTATATCACCCAGAGGCCTGTGAGTTCCCTTCTCAATCAAGGCTGGGAACAGAGCTGTATACCACCTCACTGCTGACATACATCATGGACTGTGGGACACCAGACTGCGGTCACCAACCCTTTCACTACTTTGAAGAATCTGGGAGAAACTGTGGGGTTTGGATTTACACTCACAGATAGCCAAGTTAAGCTGAGAATACACTGTACTCTCCTAGCAGAGCCTCATGAATATCTGGTGTTTTGATTCTGCTGACAGGGAGAAAAAATGTCATTTTCTATTGACCCAAAATAAATACTGTCAAAAAAATTTTGAGGAAATGGGTAAAGTAGCAATGCAGAGGAAGCAAAATGCTTCAATTATTTCTTGGACAAGTGACATGGCTTGATATCTTTAATAAAACAAATATTAAGAGATACAAACAGTCTTTGTCATTTTTCAGACTTTTTCAAGAGCCTCTTATTTTTGTTTTGTGACAAAACAATTTGTTGCCATCACCATGAACCACCAAGGGCTTCAGCTGGTGGAAATCCACAATTTTCTGTTCAAAATATGTTTTGAATTACAGTTATAAGTTGTAAGCTCTTCATGAAGGCTATTCCAGTAAGACCTGTCTCTGAATAAAATGAGATTTCAGCCAAAGTTCAAGACAAATGGGAAGCCAGGCTGAGTGGTAGATGGGAACGATGTGGACCAATTCAGAGGTTGACATTATACAATGTACAGCAAGTGTCTGGGAACCACTTCCACAAGAAAAAGCAGTAGTGAGAAATTACTGTTTCAGCCTGGCTTATTTTAGAGAGTCTGCAGCAGAACCTGGCAAGGGGTTGTGGTGAGCTTCTGTCTTCAACTTCTACATAACTGAATTCCTCTTTGTTGGGAGGAAGATTTCAGTTTCATGATATTGCTTGTTATTAATCATTACCTTGTGCTCTTACAGTGTTTAAAATCTCTTTCCATGCTAAGCTTTGCATGATGGCAGAACAAAAACCTACTCCTTGCTCTGAAAATGTACAAGTTAGGTGTAAAATGGTGGGGAAAGAGAGCAATCAGTGTTATAGAGGAGCAGATGGACACCTTTGGTCAGTGCTGCAGTCCTGGCACACCCATGAGAAAGGGCAGAGACTCATACTTTCATGCTAGGTTGGATGGGGCTCTGAGCACCCTGGTGTTGTGGAAGGTGTCCCTGCCCACGACAGGGGATTGGAACTGGGTGATGTTTAAGGTCCTTTTCAAGCCAAACCGTTCTGTGATTCCGTGACATCTGAAAGCCCGGAGTATGTCACCTTCATTTCCTGTAAGACCTGTACTAATTTTCTCATGTCCTACAGCTTAACACTTTATGGCTAAGCCAAGAGCAGGGTTTCAGTGTCTGTCAAGAGGAAGAAAACTTCCATGTGGGAGATGACCAGAAACACCTGGACAAGTACAAAACATGGTGCTTTTTAACTTTCAAAAGCAGTCTCCCAGCTCAGCTACAGCTGGGAAAGCCCTTGGGTCCAGGTTTATTCAGCTCCTGTGCACTTAGGGAGCAGCACTGCCTGCCTTGATGTTCCTCTGGCACAGTGGGCTCCACAGCCACCTGGGGCTGGGCAGACCCTGCATTTCTACTGCATCCTTCGGTGAGGTGAGCAGAGGTTCCCCAGCCCATGGGATGAGTATGGAGTGTGTGGCTTTGATCCCTGCCTGGGTGACTCAGTTGTTCCCTCCCAACTACAGTCATGCACCAGCACGACCCCTGCACACACAGGACAGGGGCAGACAGGGACACAGGGTACCCTTGCCCACACTGAAGGTGTAGCATCTTCTGCCTGTGGCATCCAAAGAGGCTCTCTCCCCAGGCTGGCAGCTGTGGGCTCAGGATACAGTCCTGTGGTTATGGGTGCAGCCAGTCCATGGCACAGGTGTCCTGGTTAGTTAGTAACAGACTAAAACATTGAACAGAAACCCAAAGAACTCTGCAAAATGCTGTAGTGAAAGGTCTGGGAGGAAGCTGGAGGCTTAAACCCTATGGCTTTGTGGGCAGAGATGGATGTCCACAGGGGCATCTGGCAGAGAGTACCTGCATTTTGCTTCCCAGACAGAGCTGTGATGGAAAACCATCTTGTCAGGAGGGGGGAGCTCACTCCCAGGCTCTGAGCTGCCAGCTTGAAGCTGGGCTAATGGGAAGGAATGCACTCCCCAGGAATCCTTCTTTATAAATGATTTTTACTGGGAGATTTGAGTGTCATTACAGTGAATGTGTGTACAAATATTGGGAGAACAATGTGTGCTAGAGAAAACAAAGTGAAAAACCACCCGGCTTCCTATTTCTCCTGAGTAAACCTGTGATTTCTCCCACCTTCTTGAGTTGCAGTCTAATACAATATTGTACAGCCTGCTGCCTCCTTAAATAATTCCTGCTGGAGTAGCAGACACTGAGAACATCACTCAAACCCCATGGAATTGTTTAACTTTCCACATCCTGAGGAGTTAACTCTCTGGGAGAATGGAATGACCTGGATGTTCCTCTGGGTGCTCTTCTGGCACAGGATAACTCCTGGCACAGGGCTGGATCTGGATAGTTTTTGGGGGCTCCCAGTTTTACTGTCAGTTCTATTCTCCTGAGCTCCCATTTCCCCTCTTCCAGTTCCTCATACTTCTATTGTGATTCAAATAAATGTGATATATTAATGTTTCACCAGTTTAAAATGAACTGCAATTACTAACAGAGGATTTATTTCATTCACTTCCAGCCACCTAGAAGTCAAGCATCTGGCTTACACAAGTCATCTATAGTCTGGGGAGAGGGATGGGCATTGCCAGAAGCCAAATGCCTTCCTACCTCTTTTAAACACCTTTTTAGGGCTGAGATGAACAGCACACTGAAAGCCCATGGTTTTAGAGGAACAACAGAACCAAGTTTCAGATGATTCAGGTGTGGTGACTTGAAACTCACCCTCAATATTTGTTCAGAAAGACACTGTGAAAGATGAGATCAGCATGTTTGGGATTTTGATAGGGAGGCCACAAGGAGTTGTGTTGATCACAATGCTGACTCTAACGACCTGGCCTCCAGCCTCTAAATTTTTTCATCCAGAGCGTTTCAGGGTTTTTTAGTAGAAAAGCAAAGCAACATCTGTCAATTTTAAAGTAAATATTGCTCTATAAATTCCTGCCTTGGAAAATAACAAGGATGTGAAGAGGAAGAAGAAGGAGAGACTGAAGATGTCACAAGAGAGAGAAGGCCAGCAGGGGATTTTTAATATTTTAACAGCCCCTGGAGTGTGAGATGATGAGGTTATTTCTACACAGGGCTTTAAACAGTCACCAAGGCACTGTAACTTTCAGCCCCTCATGCTTTGAGCTGAATCAAAATGAATAATTTAGAAAAGAAAGTCTCCTGAACTCTTTGCCATGGGTTTTGTGGCTCTGTCATGTTGGAGCAACCTGGACTAGTCATTTCCACAGGTGCTGGGGAGCTGGGGACACAGTGCCACCTCTACTGGGGTTTCTGTCTTCCCTCAGCCATTCTGCTGCCACTTTCAATGGCTTTGGGAGAATTTTTTGTTGTAAGCTGCACTCCAGCTTTGGACTGGCAGCATAGCACGAGTGGAGCAGGAGCTCAGCAGTGCCAGAAAGCTGCTGAGCACTTAGAGAGAAGCTCCAGCTGGGAGAACCAAGCTGGATCGGGATGGTGGCACATGAAAACCAAGAAGAGCAAACAAATTCTGAGACAGGGTCAACCTTTTGCCAGCAAAACGATGCAGTCAGAGCAACCACTTGTTTCTTGCAGTGTTTAAGTGGTTTAATGAAGTTGAAGGAGTAATTCCGAAGGTAAGGAGTGGTGAATGCACTGGGTGGAGAATAATGCACTTTGCTAAAGGAGATGTCCATGGACAGGACCCCCTTAGCACAGCAGTGAAACCCTTTTGTGCCATGCTGGGGCTGCCCAGATGCAGAGTTGGGTTCTAACTCACATGGGCTGGGCACAAACCCTGCAGAAGACCCTGCAGATGGGGACCTGTGGCATTAGGAGACCCTTGGCCAGGCCCAGGCTGGCTCAGGGTGCAGGGACTGCCCCTGCCCACAGACAGCCTCTGCCGGCCTCACTGGCCCTACAGTCCCTTGCTGTGCCCTCTGAGGGCCGGCAGTGGTTACCAAGTCAATCCAAAAGCTGCTTCTTCTGGCTACAGGCTCTGGTCCTGCTTTGTTCTCAGGATGCCACAGGACCAGACAGCTCAGACTCTAGATTGCAAGGGTGTTCAGCATCTAATATCATTGGCTGTGAGACCCCAGAAATCCAGTTTGTTTAGGAAGAGGCTCAGGGATAACACTTTCCCCTCCCTGCCAGCAGGATTATACTCATAGGGTCTTTGAGAATGAAGAACACCGACTTCACAGCTGAATATAGACAACTTTTTCAGGCTTTTTCTGGAGTTACATGCCATGGAAACTGTTCCTAAATCCCTTAAACACCTAAATGAAGTCAGTTCTAACCTTGTTTGGTAAAGCATAGTAGGACTTTCTGAACTTATGGCTGCATGTCTTGCACAGATCTAGAAAACTCCAGTGACATTTTCATCAGCATTAGGCCATGAAAGGTTACTACTGGAAAACAGCAGGATCAATCAAGAAAACTGTCAACAGTGGGAGAACATGCTATTTTTTTACTACTTATGCTAAAATGAAAGAGGGAAAGATGGTAAAAATGAAAATTTATCCTATTAATTTTTTTTTAAATCATAAAGTTTTCCCCTTTCTTTCCTGTCCTATATTTCATAATGAAAGGAGGAAAATTGATAAACTTCCTTTATTTTTGCTTTTTAGTCTAAGGAAAGTGCAATGACCAAATCAAAAGCCAGAATGTCTTTAGATTCCTTTTATCTCTTTTAATTGAGACACATATTTAAACAAAAACTTAAAAGGTAGTGTAGGACATCTATGAAATGGTTGAATTTTTTTCACCTTTTTGCTAAACACAACAGAGGAAAAAATGTCTGATCGGATTAGAAAAAACCCCATGATTGAGCAGGACAATTCCTTTGTCTTTGAGGCACAGACTCAAAAACATGGACAAGTTTATATATAAATACATATGCAGTAACCAAAGCCTCAAATTCAAATACACCTGAGCTTTGGGGAAGTTTGTATATTGATTCAATCTTTGTGGCTTAGGCTCCTCTGTAACAGAAATATTTGCAAATAGACAGAATACTTCCTCTTTAATCTTATCTAGCGATCTGTCTGTTTGTCTGGGATTTTCCTAGAGATGGCCTCTGATCCTGATATCTGAGGGCTGCATAGCTAAATTAAGACAAGATCATACACAGCTTCACAGGGACCTTTATTTTCTTCTCTTTGCCATGAGCATGTGTTTTGTTTTAATCCACTGGGATGAAAGGCAGAGCAGCAGCACAGCCTGGCTCAGCTGCCACTGGGCCTGTGCCTGGCTCACCTTTGGGAAAAAGTATTTTGACTGATGGTTCATAAAGTCATAGAATGATTTGGGTTGGAAGGGACCATAAAGATCAGGGACACCGTGGGCAGGAACAACCTGGTCTGGTTGATTGCGCTATGGGCAGACCATGGCTCAGATGCACAAAACAGCTCTGAAAGAGCTGTTAGTTTTATTTCCAGGAGTTCTTCCAGAGCTTCAAGCACATCCCAGTCTTCATCTCCGAGCTCTGGTGCCTCCACCGGTCCAAGAGTACCTCACCAGCTCCTCTAGAGGTCACACATCTGGGAGGAGCAAATCCTGGATTCATGTCCCAGAGGTCTTTCTCCATCTATAAAGAGGATTGTTTAAGGTTTCACACCCCTAATGCCACCTTTAGGCAAGCTGCTGCACCTTGACAATAGGGAAAAGGTTGTGAAATGTCAGGATTTATCCACGTATGCCTGGCTAATTGTTGTAAATTAGCTTGGCCTGTTTATGCCCTTGAAGAATGCTGGGCACCACTGGCAAATAAGACAGGTTGACTTGAGCTAAGCACCTTCAGTTCTTGTTCTTACACAGGCAGGAGGTGGATGAGGCTGTTTGATAGCTGTTCAGCTCCAGTGCTGCTCAGACAACTACCCTGCTTTGTATTCTGAACAATTTATCACAGCGGGTACCTGCACTGGTAGTTACAATTACCCCTGAGATTTAGTGCACTGGGAAGAGCTCCAATTTCAACAGAGCTGTGCCATTCAGCATGGATGGGGATAAACAGGGAAATTTTTCAGAGTTTCATTGTGTCCTCTCCTTTCTGTGTCCCCCCACATTGCCCAGAGTGGTTTTGTCACCTCCTCGAGCATTTTCTCGTGGGTAACTCCTCACCACTTCAGATTTCCAGCATTTTCTGTGTGAGACCTCAGCGGCTCCTTCCAGTGCTTGTGTGGTTAATGGGTGAGAGGAGGGGAGTGAGCGCATCTGAAAGGAACGTGAGAAATATAAACAATTTTATTAACAAGACCACAAAACTATTTTTTAATATATGCAGCCATTTACAAGGGGCAAACAAACAAACAACCAGAAAAACCCACTGGGGAGACATGGTCGATGTCTGCGACCGCAGCGAACCCGCTCCAATGGTATGGGCAGGTTTGGGGAAGGTCCCTTTCCCCAACCATTCCCTGTGAAACCCAGCACTAAGGAGGAGGGGTGCCACCAGCACCCTGCTGGGGTGCCAGGGACGATGCCAGCTGGGTCAGGGCTCGGGCAATAGTGGAGAGGTGGCTGTTCATGGTCCGCAGCTCTGCCAGGATGTCGTTCACATTGGCCGACGCCTCGGCGCCTGCGGGCACGGCCTGGGCAGCTGGCAGTGGGGAAGCAGCCCCTGGAGCACTGTTTCCCATAGGTGCTGCCTGGGGATTTTCCTCATGGGAGGGGTGTGGGGCTGGGCTGCTGCAGGGCTTCATGCCTTCCAAGGAGCCTGTGCTTAGGGCTGGCTGGTCTTCCTCCTTGCCTTGAATGGTGGCGAGCGTTGCTGAGGCGAGGAAGGGCAGCCAGTTGATGAGGTGGGTGGCACCGCTGGGTGGGACAACTGGCAGATAAATCCCAGGGTGCAGGGATGGAGTAGAGGCAGGTGGGGCAGGAAGAGAAGGAAGTCCAGGGTGGACAGTGGCAGCAGAAGTGGATGCTGATGGTGAAATCGGAGGTGGTTTTGGATGTAAGGCTGCAACACACGCGGGTAGCGGTGGTGAAAATGATGCGGTACCAGTGTCAGAGGAACAGCAGGGCGATGCTGGAGCTGTGAAAGGTCCAGGCTCTTCAGAAGTTGGTGGTGAAGTGGCAGCGGGTGGAGCATCAGGAGTGCAAGGATCTGAATCTGCAAGGGAGATACACCATGAGCCTTGATTCACACATGTACTTACATACAGACTGTTGCCTGCTGTCCCCTCAATGGGACCAAGGCTTCTTTGATGAAAGGGGAAATTTCATCAGCTGGCAGTGATACTCTCTGTAGGCCCATTAGAACAGAACAGATATAATCTAAGACAAGAGCCTATTGTAGGTAAGCATTAATTAAATATTATAAAACTAAATTATCTTTCCGTTCTCATTCTTTATAAAGCCTGTGGACAGGCCTGAACATTTTTCTGGTTGGCATCTCATAGCTATGAATTAGCTGGAGAATTACCTACTGTGTCTTCCTGGCCAGCCATGGGACCATGGTAATGTTGTAAGTGATTCAGATGTCCTGTGGCGATGAGAGGGCTGGACAGCTTCTGCCAGAACTGAAGGTAATTGCTGCTTTACAGAGGGTCCCACCAGTTTTCAGCATTTTGGTTTGAACAGACAGCTAAACACCAAACACAATAAGAGCTACCTGGTGGCTTAGACCCTTCAATATATTTTTTTTTTCATGTGTGGAAATATGGACTTTCATGTATATCCCTTCCTAGATCCCTTCAGAAACTTCAGGTATGAAAATCAAGAAAGAAGAGACAGAAAGAAATTGTAGACACTGGGTATCCCAGCCTGACAATCGTGCCCTCTTGGAAGTAGTTCACTGGACCTCATCCCATGTCCACTAAGGTCATTAGAAACATTCTTGCTTGGACTGAGTCCTTCAGACACAGCACGGGGACAAAGAGCAGCCTCTGGAGGATATACAGACGCTTGGAGAGCCACGTGATGGTGCAAGGTACTCTACCCACCGTGCCCAGTTGTTTAATACCAAATGGTAAGGATGATACTGTTTTTAAAATCAATCTGAAAGCCAGAAATATAATAGGAAATTTTACCTTTTCAACAGCTTTAAAGATTTACGTAAGTGGAATTATTATACCACGTTGTACATCTTTATTTTAGCATTGGGAACACATTATACAAAAGGTGGTGAGATGCTACAGGAGTGGTCAGTGTAAAACAGATGGATTTTAAAACTACTTTTGCTGCAATTAGCTGCAAATTTTAAGGCACTGCTGTGGATACAAAGACACAAATTAATAAATTTATCTAGGTTAAAACAACCTAATGAAAGCCAAGTACTGAGGTGTTAACACTATGCTATTATTATTTCTGGCATCTGAAAAATCTGATGTGAGAAATCCATTTTCATTACCGGCTGCTTTGGTATTCCAGATAGCAAACTGAAATTTTGACTCAAAAGCAAAGGCTTTTCCCGTTCATTCCTAATACCAAACCAGCTGGACATGCAGCCAGAAAAAGTCCATCTTTGTCCCACATGGGGCTACTATGTTGCTCCTAACCAGATACATATGTTGCTTGGAGGGGATTATGACAAAAAATTGACTCTGCCTTTATGTTCCTGAGATTTTTATGTAGAGTTACTGCAGGTTCCCTGAAATGGTTTCCTTCTTTTTTTTACTGGCTTTCTTCCCAATACAAAGTCCCTGCCTACACAGGCACTCAACCCCTGTCCACTGGAGGTGGCCTGAGGATGCTGGATTTAGGGCTTCCAAAGTGCTATTGATTTGCCTTTGGTTTTTCAAAACAAAAACAAAAATAAAGCACAGCTCAAATATAGGTTTCTTTTCCATCCAAACCACCAAAGTTTGCAAGGACTGAGATGAAAGTCTCAGGTTTGGCTGCACCGTGGTGTTAACCAGAACAGTGTTTATGGTCCATATATAGTGTGGCTAATCCCTGTCCACACTGCCCAAGCAAACCAAATTAAGTGTAAAGTTTTTCCATACATTTGAGAGCAGAGGAAGCTTGATGAACTTTGATGTAATCTGGTTTAGCACTGTGGCAAATAACTGTCACAAATGATTCTGAAATGGTCAAAGAGATACTGGGGTTAATATGCAAAGAGTAGCAACTAATACAGACAAAAACAGAGGCAAAAATCTGGACACCAAAGGCTCTTCCATTTGGCTGAAACCTTTCCAAACAGTGTGGTTTCCCTATCAGAAGCCACAGCTTTGTCATTCCCCTAATCCCCCTTTAAGATTTATTTATGTCATGCAGCCTTTAAACACAATTTTCTCAGCTTGATCAGGCTCCCATACTTCCATCTAAGAAATTCCACATGGCTGTCTGGACACCTGCACACGGATCCTTGTGTATCCAGGACATGTGGGAACTGTTGCAAGGCTCAGATCATAGAACCCAGAGTGGCTGAAGGTCGGGATGAGTCTGACCCAGCTGCTCAGTATCCAGGGACTGCAGAATCACAGCATCACTGAGGCTGGGAGGGACCTTTGCAGACTGATCAGTTGCAAACCCTGCCCAAAGCAGTGTCAACACTTGTTTCTCCATAGTCAGAACTGCTGGAGTGTGTTTGAGAAAGCCCAATGACATGGAAATTCTGAGTAGATGAAGCATGGAACAAGCAACTACTGCTGTGTATCAGATACAACAGGATGATTTTCTTTATTTCCCTCCTCTCTAATGCTGGTTTTGGTTTTTTTACTCTCATGGCAACTCATCACAACTTTAGCACTTGGTTGTTTTCACTTTTTTTGTACAGCCCTCACAGAAAGAGAGTCTTAACTGGAGTATCCAGGTGCACTGTCACTGCTGGGGTTGTTCAGTCCACATCTAGACAGAGCTGGAGCTAACTGGGGTTGGATGGATGCCTGCAGAGAAGAGAAATGTTGAACACAGAGTACTCAGAGAAGTGCAGTTACCTTCCCTAAAGACAGCAGCCCACCTGTGCCTGGTCATCCAGCAGCCCCCAGTACACCCAGTCTACAGAAGCTGGGAGGGTGCTGTAACTTATTCCCACATCAAAGACTGACTGTTCAAGGCAAGCTTGTAGCTTAGAGAAAAATTTCTATCACCAGATGTGGGAGTGAATCCAGGACTCAGAAAACCAGAGTTGGGATCAACTTCATCTAAACAACTGAACTAAAAGTGCTTGGTGAAGGAATTCCATGGAAGTCTCTGCATTTCCCTTGTTGTATATAGAGGGAAAAATGAAGGCTTAGATACGTAAGATGTATCTCTCTGAGCAGCCTCAAGAGTCACTTCCCTTATAATGAGTGCACAGGCAGCTTTGCCTCATTCTTCAGGAGGATTGTTTTACTGAGATGGGATTCCAGTCACAGAATCACAGAACATCCAGAGTTGGAAGAGACCTACAAGGCTCCTTGAGTCCAAGTCCTGGTCCCATACAGGCCCACCCCAAAAATCACACCATGTCTCTGAGAGTGTGTTGTAGTTTTTCCTGAGCTCTACCAGGCTTGGTGCCATGACCACTTCCCTGCGGAGCCTGTTCCAGTGCCCAGCCACCCTCTGGGTGAAGAAACTTTTCCTAAATTCCAACAGAAACCTCCCCTGATACAGCTTCATGCCATTACCTCAGGTCACCTTTGGCTTGTTTGTCTATACACAGTCACAGTCTACAGAATAGCTGTCTACATCTTGTCTAATTCCCAGGCCTTCCTTAGCATTCAGAGTATTAAATAAGTCTAACTTCACCTTTTTATTGCTAGAATGAGAGATTTGTCCTCATCGCTTTGCTGGGAATAATTTTGGATAACTAACTTGGATGTGGATGTCATGATCTGAAAATGCCTACATTGCAAAAGAGAACTGTACCAGTGCACATGACTGCCCAGCTCAAAAACATTCCCTACCCTCCTGATCTACTATGGATCTCCCAAAGGGAAAGCAACTGTACATCCTTGTGTTACCTATTTGCAAGTAGGAGGGAACACTTCTGCTCTGCCACCTCCAAGAGGATCTCAGGGTGTCCAAAACTCCTGGGGATGCAAACATGGCAGGTAATCCAGTAATGAGAGGGACCAGAGGAGCACCTCCAAGCGGGAATTTCCTGGTACTTGTCCTGCTCATTATGATGGATGTTACCAAAAGATTAATGGTCTGCCCTGTGAGACTGGCAAACTAAAATTATTTTAAACGCATTCAGCTTTATGAGAACATCATGTATCTAACTTCAGAGTCAGCCTTGGCTATCTAAGCTGCTTTTGTTTGAATACTGATTTTATCTGCCTTGCAGCCAAATTGCTGCAAATTGATTTCTTAGTCTATTGTCAGCTAACAAGGGAAAGGTCTGTGAAGAAGAAACCTTGAGGGAAAAGCAGGAGCATGCCTTTCCACAGATTCAGCTCATCTAACATTAGCCCTTTAGCTGGCATCTAGCGTGAGGCAGTTGCCTTGGCTCCAGTCAAGAAAGAAGCACCTCTGGGGTAAAGCCATTCCAAGCTTTTATGGAATCATGAAGGATCATGCTCTGAAGTGTCCCTCCCCTCTCAGAACTTCTAGTAAGTCAACTACCTCAGATGGGCTGAGTATCTTCTAAATGGCTGAAGTTGGGTGAGCTGGATTCCTCACTTTATATGTAGATGTAGCAAGTCATTTCACAGAATCACAGATTGGATAAGGCTGGAAGGGATCATGGTGGGTCACCTTGTTCATGTCCCCTGCTCAAGCAGGGCCATCCCAGAGCACAGGGCACAGGATTGTCTCCAGACATTTCTGGAATATCCCCAATGAGGCAGACTCCCCACCCTCTTTGGACAATCTGTTCAAGTGCTCTGTCACTGTCCAGGAAAGTGATCCTCATGGTCAGATGGAACTTCCTGGCATCAGTTTCTGCCCATTGCCATTTGTCCTATTGCTGGGCCTCACAGACTAGAGCTTGGCTCCAACCTCTTGGCACCACCAATTTCCTGTCAGATCTCAATAGCAGATGGGTTATGCTGCCTCTGTGTTCCCATGGAAAGCNCTTGTCCTGCTCATTATGATGGATGTTACCAAAAGATTAATGGTCTGCCCTGTGAGACTGGCAAACTAAAATTATTTTAAACGCATTCAGCTTTATGAGAACATCATGTATCTAACTTCAGAGTCAGCCTTGGCTATCTAAGCTGCTTTTGTTTGAATACTGATTTTATCTGCCTTGCAGCCAAATTGCTGCAAATTGATTTCTTAGTCTATTGTCAGCTAACAAGGGAAAGGTCTGTGAAGAAGAAACCTTGAGGGAAAAGCAGGAGCATGCCTTTCCACAGATTCAGCTCATCTAACATTAGCCCTTTAGCTGGCATCTAGCGTGAGGCAGTTGCCTTGGCTCCAGTCAAGAAAGAAGCACCTCTGGGGTAAAGCCATTCCAAGCTTTTATGGAATCATGAAGGATCATGCTCTGAAGTGTCCCTCCCCTCTCAGAACTTCTAGTAAGTCAACTACCTCAGATGGGCTGAGTATCTTCTAAATGGCTGAAGTTGGGTGAGCTGGATTCCTCACTTTATATGTAGATGTAGCAAGTCATTTCACAGAATCACAGATTGGATAAGGCTGGAAGGGATCATGGTGGGTCACCTTGTTCATGTCCCCTGCTCAAGCAGGGCCATCCCAGAGCACAGGGCACAGGATTGTCTCCAGACATTTCTGGAATATCCCCAATGAGGCAGACTCCCCACCCTCTTTGGACAATCTGTTCAAGTGCTCTGTCACTGTCCAGGAAAGTGATCCTCATGGTCAGATGGAACTTCCTGGCATCAGTTTCTGCCCATTGCCATTTGTCCTATTGCTGGGCCTCACAGACTAGAGCTTGGCTCCAACCTCTTGGCACCACCAATTTCCTGTCAGATCTCAATAGCAGATGGGTTATGCTGCCTCTGTGTTCCCATGGAAAGCACAAAACCAGAGATAAGGTTTAAGATGCAGGAGAGAAGCCCCCAGAGTGCTTCATGGAATGAGCTTGTGGTTGAGAAGGTGATAATCTTTCAAGGGAGTAAGGACTGAACAAGCAATCTATTTCAACAGTGCCAGTACTTTATTTATTTACTCATTTAAATAACCAGTACTTTAAGGGGGCTTATAAAAGTGAAGGAGAACAACTTTTAAAGAGCGAAGATAGTGATAGGAAAAGGGGGAATGATTTTAAACCAAAAGAAGAGAGATTCAGACTCAGCATCAGAAGAAACTTTTTTACTCAGAGGGTAGTGAGACACTGGAACAGGTTGCTCAGAGCAAATGAACCTGGAAGTGTTCAAAGCCAGACTGGATGTGGCTTTGAGCAACCTGGTCTTGTGGAAGGTGTCCCTGCAATGGCAAAGAGGTTGGAACAAGACAATCCTTAATTTTCCTTCCATCCCAAAATGTTCTGTGATCCTGTGATACTGTGATTCAGTGATCAGGATAATGAGATGCTGAAATGAGCCTCTTTGGTGAGACAGTGACCTGCAGGAGGCCTCTGTGCCCTGTGCTTTCTGCTCAGGTCTGTGCAGCTGCTCTTAAGCTGTCGGTGTCTGAGTGTGCGCCCGCGGGACCGAGTGCGTGCGCGCTCCCCCTGCATTTCGCAGCTGCTTCCCAAGAAAGTCTAAATATACTCCTGCCTCCGCTTTCTGGTGAGAAGTGAAACTCAAGTCCCAACAGCTTGTGGTAAAAGAAAGCCCAAGAGCTGTATGTGCGTCACTGAGGGAGGTGCTGCTTTTGCACGGACAAAATCCATCTTTGGGACCTGAATCTGAAGCCAACCCTGCTGTGCTGCTCAGGTTTGATTCAGATGGAGTGGCATTTCTTCCCACTGCCAGGCTGAGTCAAGCTTAGAAGGGTTTCGAGCAAATTTAGAAAGGATTAAGTCACCGTCTTGGATGAAGAGGCCACCAGACATCACAGTGGAGTAGGTCTGAACAGGAGCATCAGTGTGAGCACTCCAGGATTGCTGTTTGCATACATGTGATTTCAGAAACTGAATTTGGCTCTAGGTATTATTTTGGGTCTAGTCTAGCCTTTAATTAATTAATTAATCTAAACCAGCTCTAAACACTCGCTTTTGGGTGAGCACCTTAGAAATGCATAGGAAATTCATAAAAACATTAGGTGAGCTTATTGTTAATATTTTTTTACATACAGAAAACCACATCTGTGTCCTAGGAAACCACTCCTCTCTTCATAGGTAGAAAAAGTGCAAAATATTGTATATATCAAGATGCTGTTCCCTTTGATGACAAAAGTGTTTTCATGTAATTAAACATACCTGTTCAAGTCAGGAGCTTTGTGCAAAATATTGATTTGACAAAAAAAAAAAAAAAAAAAAAAAAAAAAAAAAAAAAGAGTATTCCAAACCAACCCTATTCCTCCAGTTTGTGGCTAACACATTAAAATTATTTTTAAAGGGATTTTGCAAATAATTGCAAATAATTGTAGGTTGTAAGAACAATGCTGTAATGGAGCACACAGCAGAGTCTCTTCCAGAGTCCACGACATTTCATCAAAAATACCCCAACTCTGTCTCCGTGCTGTCAAAATGCTTGAGTCCTTTCTACAAGGCTCCTTCCTCTGGCCTCTTGCTTTTTAAACAGCCTAATAACAATCCAGACCTACTCTACAGATTTCAATTCACTTAAAGGTTTTTCTAACTTCAAAAACTTGTGCATCTCTTTGGGATTTGTTTCTTTTTTTGTTGTTGTTTAATTCTGGTCTTTTTTGGGGTCTGTTTCTCTTCTTTCAGGTACAGTACACCAGGCTTAGCTGGACTGAGCTTTATGTGACTAATCCCATTATGACTCCTGTGGAGTTGAGCTCTTTCAAAATTTCTTGAGTAATAGTCTGTTATGAGTACATACTTATTCCCATGTCATGCGAACAAATTCGTTCTCACAGTTTGTCATGGGCCATCTGCTTTTTCATCTTTGTCCCTGGCTTAATTTCAGTGAGATTTTATTCACTTCCTGACAAAATGTGTGTTTTACACTCATTTGGGACCAGATTTTCCAGGAACCTGAGGTCCTTCTTTGACACCTAAGGGACAGAGCCAGGCTTTTTGAAGTGCTCTGCAGCTCCTGTTATTTCTGAAAACAGAAGAGTCCCTGAGGATGCCCTGACATCTCAGTGTGGGGAGGGAATGGGAAAAGAGGAGGTAGGCACGTTGGAGAGGTAATATTGTTGGGCAGCAGGCAATTCCTCATGACAGTGCTCATTGCCTAACACATTTGTCCTGCTGTGCTCAAAGCACTGCACAGACAAGTCCCACACTGGCTGCACTTTTTGGGGGCCAGACTGAAGCACATGAAAAATGAAATGCCTTAACAGAAGCTCATCATGAAGCCAGAAGCAAAGGCCACTCTCATCTTCCCCATCAACCAGTATTGCCAGTGCAGCCCCCTGATGGCTCCTTCACCCTACACTTCTATTAACATAACTTCTTGAATTGGGGAAAGATTATTTTCTTCTCCTTTTAGCACAGAAAATAAGGCACAACAGAAAAATCTGTTGTGTGTAAGGAGACTGCCAGCCCAGCCCTCCTGTGGCCATGCAAGAACATCTTCTCCACCCACATATGCTCCCTTCCCAGCAACTTGCTGAGGATGGCAAAGTGACTTGGGAGACTTTTTAGGTCCCCTGAAACTAAAATAAGTCTGACAACTACTTCTGGAGAGCCAAAAGAAACAGGAAGAAGAAGAAAGTGGTATAATTGTTCAGACCATTTTGTTCAGACTGCCTTGTATTTTGCCTCTGTCAATGGTCAGTAAATGCTGCCTCCAAGGAAGTATCAAAAAATCTTCAATAACAGCTATACCATAGTCCATTGTACAAAATTTTCCTGATGTTCCATTAATGAATCAGGTTTTTGGCCCACGACAGATGTTTACACTATCAACAATCACCTTTGATGGAGGCCAAAAGACTTGATTTAAGATCAGGCTCAAAATGGACTGCAACTGCATGGATTGCAGCTGAAAGAGTTTGTGTGTAATTACCTCTCTGGATCTGTCCATTAGCTACACAAAAGGGTTTTTCCTGTTTTGAAACAGAAAGCTTTTCCAACACGTGTAATTCTTCTGAGAGTCTTGTTTTCTTTCCCTAATAAGTACTATTGTCTTTCTAAATGTCCCTATTATGGTCTTATTGGCATAGTAAACATCCCATAATTTTTAAATTATTTTTCTTTTTCCTGTTCCTTTTTTTGCTTTTTCTTCTTATTTTCTTTCTTTTTTTTTTTTTTTTTTTCTTTTTTNTCTTTCTTTTTTTTTTTTTTTTTTTTTTTTTTTCATCCTTTGGCAAAGTTTTGGTAATTAACTCCTACAGCAATGAGTTTCTCAGATTAGTTTTGCATTGTGTGAGGAAGTTTTTCCATTTATGCAGAGAATTTTTGATACTGATCAGCCAGGAACATTTTCTCTAAAAACACCTGTGTGCCTACTCTTTGTACCTTTCTCAATTGCACTTCCTGCCACACATGGCCCTAGAATAAGTCCATGATCCCATGACATTCAGCAGGTACTAAGAGATACAAAAGAGAGTAGATGGGATGTGTATCTTTTACTTTTAAACCAAAGGATCACAGAAAGATTAAGGTTAGAAAAGACCTTCAAGATCATCAAGTCCAACCATTAACCTAAGAGTGCCTGGTCCACCATTAAACCATGTCCCCAGGTGCCACATCTAAATATTTTTTGAACAATTCCAGGGGTGATGATTCCCACTTCCCTGGGCAATATTCCAATGCTTGACAACCCTTTCAGTGAAGAAATTTTTCTTAATATCCAATCTAAACCTCCCCTGGCACAACTAGAGGCCATTTCCTCTCATTTTATTCCTTGTTACCTGGAAGATGAGGCCAACCCTCACTTGGCTACAACCTATTTCAGATGGTTGTAGGGAACGAGGAGGTCTCCCCTGAGCCTCCTTTTCTCCAGGTTGAGCCCCCCAGCTCCCTCAGCTGTTCCTCATCAGACTTGTGCTCCAGACCCTTCACCAGCTCCGTTGTTCTTCCCTGGACACACTCCAGCATCTCAGGATGAGGCAACCAGGAACATTTATAGAAACAAATCTTGATGGTCCAGATATTTTAAGTTTATTTTTCTTTACTGGTTTGAGATTAGTTTAATTTCTTTACATATATTCTCTGAAGGCTTCAAAGCAGATTCAGATGTTAACTAACCAAAGATAGTTATATTTTCCTGCTGTTTTTTCTTCCAGGAAAAATATGAGACACACCATGCAATCTTATGGTTTTAGTAGCCAGTGAGTCAAGTCTGGAAATTTGGTTCACATGAGTCAACAAGATTTCAGGTTCCTACAGAGAGTCCAGCAAGGACAATGTCCAGCCAGCAATGGACAGGCCTCTTTTGCAGACACCATATGGCATTTCTTGGGCTGATTCACGAAGCAAACTACATCCAGGCCGGGTTACCTTGAACTTCTTCCATGATGATGGTTTGTCTCTCTCAAAGGCTTGCCACAGCTGTGTTCCCCACTGAAACACAGGAACTGTGTATTTTCCCAGGTATTTACCATCCAACTGCCCCAGCATAAGGCTTCTGCTAAGCCTTAGAGTCTACTTAGCAGAGCAGTGGTCTAGCAGTCCTTACCTTTCAAGCTGTGGAAACTCAGTACTTAAATGGAAGAGACAACGAAAAAGAGTGCAGAAATTCCCCTGTCATATCTAGAGCAGGACTAAAGTTGTTGGTTCTCCTTAGTGAGCAACTTTTAGATTAAACAAATGCTGAGCAGGAGGCCGTGATTAGACACACCACAAAAGAATGCTTCTGCAAGATGAGCCTAGCTGTTGTTCTGCCTAAGAGTTTGCAGGCCAAAACTTGCTTGTCAAGTTAAAAGTGGACACCTTGACTGTACAATAAAGAGCCCCTCAGTGATTTGAGCATGACAAGGGAATGATCTTGCCATAAGTATGCAAGAAAAGTAGGAACTAACTCATGTAATTGATTAAATTTTCATATATTTCCCAGTATGTTACATCCCCAGAGGCATGGTGCCATTTTTAGGAAAATAATCTTGTAACAAAAATCCCCTGAAACTGCACAGCCTGAGGTGATTTTTATCATCTTCATACACTAAGGAACCTCAGAGACCATATCTTTTCTGCAGAGTTAATCTGGGTGGGAGACAGCCATATCTAAACACCTGAGCTATGCCAGTCTGGACATGAATTATTTCCCTGAATGACCCTATGGCTCCTTAGCTGTTTGTGAACTTTCCTGAGTGTACCAGGAGTTTCAGACTGGAGGAGGAATATCTCATAGTTTTTTGTGTTTAGATACCCTGGGATGCTTTCCCAAACTCTTGTGTCAGATGTGGGAGAACTTGTTTACTCCAAGGAAAGGCTTTCAGGAAAGCCCTGAAAGATTCAACTCACTCGTGACCAAATCTGAGTCCTTACTGCAAAAAGAATGAGTGCCAGCCCATGGCCAGACAGGACCCAGGCTGCTTATCCCCTCCTCAGAGCTCCCAGCCTGAACTGAAACCACTTCCCAAGCCTGAAAGTAGTTTTAAACGCCTATGGAGTCAATGCCTCGGAGATGTACCTTTTATCCTCTTTCACTTCAACTGCTCGATATGCCCAGGCAATTGTGGCAGGCATCATGGAAATGCTGTCTTCACAAAGACATTTTGTCTCCAATAACATTTTCATTTTACACCCAAGTCTAGCCGGAGGTGAATTCTTTTGTTTATTGAAGAGCCACAGCTCCTTTGGAACAAAATGTTCTCCTGTAAGCCGGGTGAGACGCTGGTTTTATTGAAGAACAGTCCTGCAGACCAAGACAATGCTGTACTTCACTACCCCTTTTGAATTACCACTCTGTCATTTCCCAGAGGAGCATGATCGGCCGACCACTAAACTCTGCTTTAAGATCTTATGCCCGATCTAAATGAGACAGAATGAAGCCCTGGAGAGATTTCAACCCTTGCTTTGTTGAAACAACATTGCTTTGTTTGGAATGTATTTGCCTTTGTACTGGGGAATGAAAATGTAACCCAGTGCCCAGTTTTGAAATACATAAATACAACATTTTTGGTAATGTAGCATATATAAAGAGATCCATAGCATATGCTTTTTCTTAAGCATACTTTTTCTTGGAGACCTTCAACCAGCTTTGAAACCATCAAATACTGAGCTCTGTAACATCTCAATGGAGGAGGAACATATCATGTCTGTGTTCCAGGCTAGCATGGTGACCCAGTTAGGAAATCTGTAGCAGACATGAAATGAAATCCAGACCTGTGCTTGCAACAATGAACTCAGCCTTCCCCTGTATCCAGTTGGATTACACAAGCCAGGAGCCACCCAAAAGTTCATGACACCCACTCACAGCTCCAGTCAGTTGTCACCACCACTTGGCTCCCAGGTCTTTCCTGGGCTTTACTTTAATACCCTTAGGTTATGAACTGAACAGGTTTAGAGTTATGATCCAAATCATCCAACCCAGGTTAAATCCTTAGCTGGAAACAGCTGGACAACTGAGACAGTTGGACTTCTTCCTACCCCTTCCTACAAATTCACTGTTGTTTCAGTGCATCTTGGGGCAGAGGTTTCATGTCTGCAGGCCCTTGCTGTACCATTACCTGGCGTATGAAGCCACACCATCAGCAGCTGTGGAACAGCAGTCACAGAATTTGGGGGGTGTTGCATGTGATAAGAACAGAAGAACTGCACTAGGAAGTTCCAGGTTCCTCATGTGTCCACCTATCCATCCTCCCCACTGTGTGTCCTCCTGAATAACTAAATGAAGGAGACTTTTGCCCACTCTGAGAGTAAACAAACACGTCAGTCCTGCCAAAACAGAGGTGCTCTGTCTCTCTGTCTGAGTCCATGTCCTTTGATCACCATGGACACTAACTCCTGTCTGAGATTTTGGGCTGTGCAGGGTGGGCTTGTTCGCTCGCTGGGCAGAGGGAAACACCTTGTTAGGACAGGAAGGAGTGATTCAACCACTCCTTGCTCCAAGTCAATATTTACCCAGTGGCTCTGGGTTTGGAGGAGGGATGGTCTCTCTCCAAGGTCACATTCCCACCCTCCTGAGTGAGGTGGCTGGAGTCACCAGCCTAAGAGGGTCCTAGCAACCCTCTCCTGGGAGCACAACTGCTTTTTCTAGGCCGCATTTGGATGCAAACTGGCATGCTGCGGCTGTGTCTCTTTTTCTTGTTTTTTTTCTAATTGTAGTCTGAAGCTTTCCTTAATGGGACAGAGAAGTCTTTGAGACTGGAAATGTGCTCTTCTCTTTGTTTCTGGTAAGACATAACACTGTCCTCATGGGACCGCACTCCAACAGGGATATTTTAGTTCTGCCTGGCTCCACTTCTTGCTGGCCCGCGGTCTGATTGCTGTTTGTCACTGGGACTGCGAGTGCTGAGGAACACAGACTGCCCTCACTGCAGCTGCTCTAGTAGTCTGGAGCCTTCAATTTGGCTGGGCTTCCCAAGCATTTCCACGAGGCAAATAGTAACACTAATTTCAGCTGGACACTGTATTCCTTGCTTACATTCCTAAGGGGCCGTGTTGTGCTGCCTTTGCCTTTACTCCATGTTAAATGCATTGCTAGATTTCACCCTTGGGGTTGTTGCGTCCTGCTGGTGGATGATTATATTCCTCTGTCTGAGACACTGAAGATGAAAGAGCAGTTTGAGATCCCTTTTGATAGATGGAGATATGCTTCTGCCTGGTCCCTGATATGATTTTGTGAAGCTGTGGAATATGTCCCATCCTTCAGAACTTGGTCTCTTTTATAGTGGTGTAAAACAGGAATAATTCCATTGGTACCAGTGTCATTTACACCAGTGCAATCATGGGAGAAGGAGAAGAAATAGGCCTGCAGGGATTTTTTGTTTCTTTTGGGGGGAACCATGCTGACTGTAAAACCACAGCAAAATTATTTTTAAATGAGAAAAATTTCTTTAAGACAGATCAGCCTCCTAAAAAGAGAGACAAATGGAATGAAATGCTGTAGTTCAGAAAGTCCTGCAGTATTTGGGAAATGGGGCAGTTTGCTGTAAAGGGAGGAGTAAACAGCCAAAGCCAGGAGAGTTGTAAAAAGAGAAAGACCCAGAAAATGAAGCTGCTTATGAATTACATTATCAAAATTTCTCAGAGCACAAGAGATGAGATTGTAGAGGCAAGTTTATTCTCAGCACATGCGTGGAAAAATGTAAACCTCAGTAAGAACCACTGAGTAAACCTGAGAAAAGAAAATGACTGTGCCTGGAAATGTTTAGGGGATGGCGTTTGTCAATTAATGAACCGAGAGGCCACCATTTGCAGCTCACTACACAGCAAAGGCGTGCACAAACTAAGCCCAAAGAAGGAGATTTCTTTTTTTTCCCCAGTAAGAAAAATGCAGGGACATTTTGCTCTGTGCTTCATCTGCAATTCATTTTTTTCTTTCATAAGACCTGGTGATTATTGAGAAGAGAAAGTTTGCTCCAACTGGCTGAGCAAGGGGTCACGATTACTCACACCACCAGGTTCCCATTTGCCTTCAGGTTTGTTGATTTTGATGACAAGCCTTTACCACTCAGTTTCTCAGTCGTGTCAGCAGCTTCCCCCAACAGCCCAGTGATGCTTTTTGTGTCAGGCTCTGCAGACAGGAGAGGGGCTCTAGCCAAAAAGCGCACATTGAGTTCGTACTCCCTACTGCAAGAAACCTCAGAGTTTGACTAAGTTTAATCCAGCCTCATGGCTTGGGCTCATCTCTCATAGAAATACACAGATATCTCCAACAACATATTTAAATGAGAAGAGGAAGTTTTCCAAGGACACAATATGTGTACCTTGTTAGGGAACAGCTCTTCTCCAGGCCAAGAAGCTTCTCTCTATACTGGGGGAAACACTTGCTTTATGTACAGAACTGCCTTAAAAAGGGAAGGGAGGGGGATTCTGGCAGCATTGGGAATTTTCAGCATGCTGAAAGGAAGAAATGCCAAAGGGTACGCTGCCTTGTAAAAAGAGGGCTGCTTGATCAACTTTATGGAAAGTAACTGAGCTGTAAAAAGACAGAATTTTGTCTTTACCACAGACTGTGAGTTGGGACCACAGCCAGCTGAGTAGTCTGAGCTAGCCCAGGACTATCAGGAAACCAATGTCAGAAGAAGCCTGGATGCCACCAGGAATGCAAGGAGAGATGGGCTGGTGAAGGGGGGATGTGGAGGAGCCAAGGTGCAGTTGCTGAAACTCATAAATGACTCAACAAAGAAACAAACTCATGTAGGATCCTGACTTACAAGGGAAAGCATTGAGTCTTGCAAGTAAAAAAAACAAAACAAACCAACACAAAACCACTATGTGTCCATCTATACATCTGTTCCATAGGCTTAACTGAATCATCACAGAGAAAAGAAGCCCATTCCAAGACCAGCATTTCTGCTCAATTTTCCTGTGCCTTGGGAAAAGTGGTTACACCATCAGAAATGACCAAAAGAACCCCAAATCAGCACTGCATAGCTCACACTACAGCTAATGCTCTCATTGTGACAGCAGCAGAGGCTTGCACTGAATTACACAGTCCAACACACTCTGTACAACATCAGACAGAAGTACTGCACTTGGCCAGTCCTTGTGACATTATAATTAGAGATGGGGCTTGAATCGGTATCCAAATGTGGAGCAGTGCTGTGAGTCAGCTGAGATGTGTCCACCAACATTGTCATTATCCTGGATTCTGTCATTTATAAATAAATCCAAGCGCTGCAATCTTCAGGGCATTCACAATTTAGTGGCATGAATACCCCAAATTTGGTACTAATCTCTGCTCTCCAAGGCCCAAAGTCAGTAAATTGTTTAAAAACATAGCTGAGAGACACAGAATTTTGTGAGCTGCACCTGTGAAAAAGCTGCCCGAAGTTGAACTTTCCAGGATAGAAATGGACCTTAATTTTTAGGACACCTGAAATGAGCACATGACCCCAATTGAAGCATCCCTAACTTGTCCTTAAGAAAAAAATTATTGAAGATCCATGTCTATCTCTGACTAGAATGGCTCTGATCAGAGAAGGAAAGTCAATGTCTCACAGAAAAAAAGAAACAACCAAACAGAAAACAAAAATCTCAGAGGAAACTGCTTAAAGTGATTTAAAAATACATGACTGCACCAGGACAGAAGCCGGTGAAACCAAACATTTTGAGGTAAGATCTGCCAGTCCTATTTAGCACACTGTGTATTACAGCTCCCTTTTTCATGTTGCAGGAGTATTCCCTGAACAGCAGCATGAGTTAAAAGTGAGTTTTGAATTGTCATCTGAAATGTCCTGGTTCAAACTTCCCAGCTTCTTACTCCAGGTCTAGCAAATCTTTGGGTTTGATGCTTCTCGGTGCAAGCAGGTACATCAGCATTTGGCCTGTGTACTTCTTTATCCTGAATTTTGCCTCCTCCTTTGAACCCTCAACTCCAACTGTTTTATGGACAAATTTGCAAGCACAGTTTTACTAACTTTTGCCAGTATAGAATTTGCACAGGAGATAAGGGGAGCATGCATTCCCTCTTTCACTGTGAAATTAGACTAATTTAGAGAACTTGCAAGTCAACTTAAGTGCTTGGTAAAATCCATGAAAAGATAGATTTTTATCCACTGTATAGTAGGAGTGGGATCAGCTGTTAAAGCAACAAATTTTAAGAAAATCCTAAGAGATGTGTTGATCAAAGGTGGACCTAGACAATCATCTTGGCACCAGTAACCTGAAACAGTGGTGCTTCAAGGTTGTGGGGACTAGTTTATCCACTTACCAATGCTATTAATATTCCTTACAATTTTACCATCATCTGCTGACTGATAAATAGCTCCTTGGCCATATTTATCCATCAACTACACTTACAAGTTCAAAAAATGTTCAAAAAATCAGAGAGGTCAAAGTCCATCAAGAGTCGATGAGACTGAGGGTAGCACTTGGCTTGAAGATCAAAGGAGAACATTTCCCTGACACAGAGAACACAGTGCATTGCCCAGGATTCATTCTCCCTGAAGAAGGAATATGTGTGTCCTGGTTTAGGGCAAATTTGGGAGGAGGCCTCCTGAAGGGGATCTCCTCTGGGACAATGAGTTTGAAGATAAACTCAGTTACATCTTTCTCACGATGTGGACATGCAGAAAGGTAATTTCACTATGTTGGTTCACTTGTATTTTCCAGAGATTTAAAAAAAAGATCCTAAAATCTGCCACTGATACTCTTTGTTATAACAGAACCTCCTGCCCACTTGGAGTATGCCTAATTATGATACATCATAGAATTATAGAATATAGAATAGAATATAGAATAGTTGGAGTTAAAATGGGCCTTTGTAAAGGTCATCTGGTCCAATCCCCCTGCAACAAGCAGGAACATCCTCACTAGATGAGGTTGCTCAGAGCCTTGTCCAGCCTGACCTTGAATGTTCCAGGGATGGGATGATGTTCATGTCATTTCACAGAAGAAATAGGATGTAGTATCCATTTCTTCTGGAAGAAACTGTGAGGCTGACAGGTGGAAAATCTTGAGCTGTTTTATACTTCAGTACTTAAAAGGCAGATAAAAAGAGAGTCAGGAACTCTGATTTTAATTCCTGGCTGTCTAATTGATTTGGTTGGATGGTCTTGGATATCTCCATTGGAGACAATGTCATCAAGCCACTAAGAGCTTTGTCTGAATGAGAATGGAGATTTGCTTCATAATTTTGCTGTCTTCCAAATTCTTCCTCACAAATACAGTAAGGATAATTCTTCCCTCCCACTGGTATGGCAATCCTTAACTCCATGTTTGCAAAACTCATTACAAGTTTTGGATGAAAGGTGATAGAGGGGTGCAAAACAGATTTGACACCTTTTTTTATAGAGGGTTTTTGAAGTTTCCTGTGATAGTCCATGTTTTTGAAGATTAGTCAGTTTTTCTACAAGATTATGCAAAGTGGAAGTCTGCAGCAGCAGGAGGTTGGGATTAGTGACCCAGAAGGTCCTTCCAGTCCTGTGGAGGATTTTCCAAGCTGTACCAAACATGTTAAAGCCTACTTGTGTGGTCTGAATGTAACATCTTCAACACACAAGCCCTGTGGAAATTTTTCATTGCACACTTTTAGCAGGGTGGGAGCAGGGCTGGGACTGAGCCCCTGTGTGAAGGTAAGAGAAAGCACCTGCCACAACAACGATGGAGAGCACCATACAAGCTCACTGACAGCTCAGGAAATGGGAGGGGTCAAGAAACACCTAAAGAGACACAAACAGCCTCATCTCTCTAGCTCTGAGGTGCCACCTCTAGAAACACCATTTGTCTCAGCACTGCCCAGGCAGTCCTGGACCTCCCTTCTGAAACCCACCAGCAGCTGGCAGCAGTTGTGACTGTGGTTTTGTGGTGCAGACACCTGTCCATGTGAAACTAATCTGGGACCACCAAGCTCATTTTCTTGTGGCAATATACCAGCTTCCCATACGGTAATAATTTTTGACAGTCATGGTCTTGGGCTGGAATAAAATCAGTGATTCCAGTGATGGAAGCTGCTTTGGTCATGCTCTTAGCCAAAACTGTATTTTACCTCACTGGAAGGTGGGCAGTGGTGTTGCTTTCCCGTGTTGGGGCAGGTATGTGTTAGAGGTTAATTCAGATAGTCTCAACCCCCCACACCTCCAAGCCTTTCTGTGGAAACCAACAGTTTCTGATGTTCAAATGTGCTTTACCACCCAAAATGTCAACCGCATGCCACCTCCAAGGCGGCCACAGTTCAGTGGTTGCACATCAGAGCCACTGGTCCATATTTATAAAGTGCTTTGATATCCCAGATGAAAGGACAGTATATAAATGCCCCATTCATTTAGGTGACATACAGTAGCAGCAAGCAGAAAAATCGTTACCCACAGGTTTAGAAAGGCGTATTCCTGTTTATTAATTGAAGACCACATAAAGAATGCTTGGTTAAAGTGTTCCTCTTGGAGTGGACATTTCAGTGCTGATCCAGCGAATGAAAATAATCTGCATGGGCAAATGGCATAAATATCAAGCTTGCACAACTCAAAACAAAATTTTCCTTAAAAATGCAGTAAAAATCTTTTTATATGGAACTATCCCTGTGCCTACAGACCAATGAAGACTGAGGCAATCAGTCCTTTACCAGGTCAGGACTACAGTGAAATTATTATCCTAGTGAAAAATAATCTAAGTTATAAAAGGAATAATCGTTACTATGTGAGCACAAGCTGTTCTGCAGCTTAGTATGTGTCAAACCACCTATGGGTTCACAAGTTCTCTCTCTTTTATGCATATAATGGAATCTTTGGATTTCTAGACCTGTATTCTTCACTTCTTTCTCTATGTGTCTTTGAGATACATGACCCCATCGCTTCATTTGCAAAGTTAGGATAAATAAAACATTTTCTGCCCGTCATCTCAGAATTCAAGTGCTGAGCAGATACCCATTCACAGTCCCTGGGAGCATGCAGAGTCTTTCATATATCATGACCATAAAAATAAATAAATTACAAAGCAAAAAGGAGATAAGGCACAGGTTTAGGCTGCCTTTTGAAGATTTATTAAAACAAACTGATATTTCTTATAATGTGCATGTAACCAGAATATATAATTGACAATGATAATCATTAACAGGTACTAATGTTATTTCAGAACAGAGGACAGAATGAGACAGACTAAACCTCCATGCATGCAGCAGAGGAAATCCAAACTGTGATAATTAAATGCAAATAAAGCCTGGGGGCAAAAATTCCTGGTCTCCCTAAGATAAGAGAAATGTATTTCTACCATCTATAGTTAATTTATTTCTCTTGAAGACTCTAATTTGTTTTTAAGCTAATAGATCAAACATTCTTGTCACAGTTCGTACAACTGTCTCAAATATGTGAGAAGTACCCGCCAGGCGAGGACCACCAGCAATTTTTATGATTTCTTTACACTACAAATATTTGGCAGAACTGAAATCACCCAATAAAATAAACCTGTGGATTCATCTGCAGTTTTAGACTCTCTCCAAGTATTTTTTGGACTCCTTCCCAAAATAACTGATGCTCATGATATTCCAATATCAAATGAAAATATGTCCTAATTTTCATGTCTCACTACCACCATCTGTTATTAAAGAGAAAGTCATCTTTTCCCTAGTGGGCCAGGTGGTTTGGAGACACCCATGTGGTCATGAGAAGAGCTTTCATCCAGCAGCTCTTCCGGTCCTCCCCGTTGCTGGGTTGGTGGGATTTGGACATAACACAGGGCAGAACCATGAAGCACTGTTGGTGGAATATAATTTCACCCAGTACCAGCATCATCTGCCACTGGCTCCCAAGAAGGACCATGTCTCCCCATGTCTCCAGGGGAGAGGAAGATTGAATTTATTTGTGTGCAAGAATGGTGTAAGGGAAGGGTTCAGGATCCTCTTTGGGAAAGCCTTTGGCAAAAAGGAATAGATTAAGAATACCTGGTTTGAAAAGCCAGCTCAGCTTTCCTGACGTGGCAGACATCTTCAATGAAAGCCACTCAGCAGTACACAAATGTTGCAGTCAGTTCTGTGAGGTTCAGATCAGCTGACACTTCAGAAAGTCAGTCACTGAGTTTTGTGGACATTCAGTCCTTCTTAGTATTACATCCATGCTTCAAGTATGAAAGCAAAGTCTTTCTTCTCCAAAGATGAATTAAGTTATAAACCAGCCCAACCTTCTGCCTCTACTGCTGCATTTGACAACCAAACCACATCACCGCTTATTCACCCCACCAAGGCATCCCAGAGAGCTTTTCCTAAACAGCTGACGCTGCTCTTCCTCATTCCTGCAGATATTTTTCTTTCCAGACATCTTGAGCTGTAGTTTTAGCAAGTGCTACTTGCAGTATGTCTTGTAAATCCTACAAACCACTATAAAATCACAGTGTCAATTTTACGTGTTTTCCAACAGAAAGAGTCATGGTTATTGTTTCTACCAGTCTCTCAGCTGTACAGTGCCTTGTAAGTATTAATTTTTAGGGTCATCACCCACTCTGATTTTTGTAAAGCTCTCCAATTTTACAAGGTTTGTCTTACATGCTAGACTAGCTGGCAGCTGGCTAATATTGACTAGGTGGTGGAAGACAAATGTCTTTATTAGTGTAATGCTGAATAAAAACACTGCTTTTTCTGTGGATTGAAATCATATAGTTTTATGTATAGTCATGTAGCAAGTGGAGCCACTGAGAAATTTCCATTTTATTTGTTTCTTTTTTAATACCAAGTTTATTTTTTACAAAGACAGAGTTGCCCCCAGGAAAAGCTTGATTTTCCTGAATTGTTTCCATTTTCCCTCAGGAAAGCTGAAGTAAAACATTTAACTCACGGTCAATGTGATCTGAAAATTGTTCAGGTCAGGTCTAAACAAATTAAAACTATTGTAGGTCAAGTCAGCCTGACATGGATCTGCTTTAGCTGGAGTTACACATACATGTTAGGATCTGCATATCTGTTCTGCTGTGAAGCAATGGAGATTCTCTCCAACAAGGAAAGCCAGCCAGCAAGAAAACAACAGGAAGAAAACAACTTCACAAGGTGAATGGAGAAAAACTGTAAATACGGCTGAGTGTTGAAACTCACCAAAACCCCAAAATATTTCAAAATACTTCCCGCATTCACAATAAAAGATTTTTCTGCAAGTATCTCATTGTACTGTAAGTTTCCAGCTTGGGACTCAAATGCAAGATGAAAATGAATGTTTAAAGACAGGACACAAATCTAGATCTTTGAAGGGACATGTCTGCTCAGAGACATAAAGCTATTTTATTAACTGGCAGTACTGGATCATGGTGAGATTTGCTGTGTTTCATAATTCCATATGTATTATATGATATCATACACTATCATTCCCACTCCATAGACAGGAAACTGGGACTGTGTGAGCACATGAGCAATGCAGGAAACAGTGTGAGGACACTGGAGGGTCTCTAACTATTAGAACTGAAAACCAATCAAGAAAATCTCCCTTTGAGGTAACCTGTCTTCCAGGACAAGACCACAAAAGCACCACATGAATCTACAAAGCGGGGGAAAAAAAAGAAAAAAAGGAAAGACATGGTTCTTCACAAAATATGTGGTCAACCTGTGGGGCTTGTGCAGTGAGATGCTACACAATAGGAAGTTTTACATGAGGTCAGAATGTGATCAGCTATTGGCAGATTCTTTAGGTGGGGGATGAAGAAGAGGGGGACCAATTTTTAAAACCAGGGTCTTCATGATCCTCTGGCTGAACAAGGATCTCTTCAGAGAGGGGAAGGCTGTCTGAGAATCCCACCTCTCTAGATCTTCCCAATCTCACCATGTCTGTGCTGTTCTTGACCCAGGCCACTGGCAAACCATTGAGTGTTTCTGGTTCTCTATCTGTGACAGGTTTCTGCTGCTACTCTTGATCTTTAATTACGGGTCTGTGGATGGCTGTAGGGGGCTGGGAGAGAGGATGTGTTGTGGCCTGGGCTGCAAATGTTCTGCAGACACATCTGAACTTGCCCCCAGTGTACATTTGCCTGTGATATGGAGGACTGGAAGTGATGACTAAAACATTCTCTTCTAAATTTATATTTCTACTCTCCTGACCCCAAAAATGCAGTACTGTTCACAGAGGTCCACACCAAGACAGTACTTGCTGAAAAAGGGCCATTCTCAGGCCTGACTAAATGCTGAAGGACCTACTTCCTAGGGGGTGTTGTTTTTCAGGAAAAAAATCTCACTGCTCCCTCCTCCACAGGCTGCCTGTGTTTTCCCCCCCATGTGACTCAAATAATACATAACAGAAGTTTGACTCTACTGTATGCAACAGCAAATGGCTCTATGATAGAGGAAAAACCCAGTCATGAAGGGGTAGTATAGAAACACATGAAGAGCTGAGGAAAGCTGAAGAAGTACAGAAAGGGACAATATGAGCTGAGTATCCTGCAGGTCCAGAACAAAGCAAGCCTACACATTTCAAAACAACATCTCAGTTCCTCTACTGGGTTTTGAGGAACACCATTTATTTCAGTGCCAGCACCAAGACAGACTTTTCTTCATGACACAGACATCACAGCTGGAGATGCACCCAGCAAGTGCCCACCTGGACCAGCTCACTGAAGACTGGGCTCCTGCAGATCATCTGAATAGACAAAACCCACAGAGTGGGAGTTGTAAGTCTCATATCCTCAACATGGCTCCAGTAACCCACTCACCATTGGGTTAAGCTCCTATTGAACATGAGCAGAGCTCCTTACATGTTGTGCAACACAATGGAAAATTGAGACCATACCATAGATGAGGACATAGGAGTTACGTGGTTTGCCTGAGGCCACACAGTGAGTCAGCGGCTAAATTATAAACTTGGGAGTCCCTGGCTCCAAGTCACTTATTCAATCTATGCTGCCTCTAAGGCATATTACATTGGGGGTATTGTATGGAAATGACATTAACTTTAAAGAGCAGTGTACAGTAGAAACAAGCAAAATAAGTGGGCTTTATTGTGGGTTGATTTAAAAAAAAAAGTATGAAAAAGTGGCATGAGCAGTTTTGCAAGCATACAGTGTAAATTAATTTTGCACAATCTGATTTCGAAACTGCCCTCCTGGATTAAAAACCTAAACACCAAGTTTCATCCCATAATGGACCCTTCTTTTCCACTCTTTTTAAATTTTTTTCCTTTTTCTGGCAATTCTGTTAACCCCTGCAAATAGTGGTTTAAGATGGAAATGCTGACAGCTCCTTAAAGCAGAGCATCACATTTGCAACACTGTAATTATGCCTACTTCAAAATGCTCCAAAGAAAACAAGATTTTCCTGTTCAAACAAATCTTGAATGGCTTTAGCCCCAGAATTAAATCATTCAGACCAAAAAGGACTGTTAGGCATGCTGAACCAGAGCTGTACCAAGGAGATGTGGAAAGAGATAAATGCAAACTGATTTTACAGAATTTACGTAATTAGATCCACATCTCTGCTTTTCTCTATTGAGTGAGTAAAGACCAGATTAACCTTATTATTATGATGTTTATTTGATTGACTTAGGAATTCCATCTGGGTAAAAGAGAGACCAGGCGTCTTTCTCCATGCGTGCCCAGTGTGAAGCCAATCAACATGCCTCTTTAAGTAACAAATTTGGTTTATGTCATCTATCAGCAAGATACTGTAATATTGGATATAGCTTTAGTTCAATGGATGACTGCTCCTTAAAGACCATGCAGCTTAGAGGTTTTCATCCTGCATTTTTATGTCCCCACAGAAAATTACTTGTCAGATTTTCCACTCTTGTGAAGAGGGTGGTAAGAAAATGTGTGGTGCAGAACGCGTGCATGGCACATTTAAACGAGAACACAACCAATAGCTCAGCACTGCCTTTTTGGTGGAGGATGTTTGCCTGTTTTGCAAGACTTCCTTGCATCCCCTTTCTGCCCTGCAGAACGAAGGCAAAGATGTGGGTAGATATGGGATTCCTGTGCCAGTGATGAGAGAGCAAGAGAGAAGGGAAAGGTTTCCTCCACTGCTCATAACTTTGATCATTAGGACTGCTTTGTGCAAATTTCCCTTCCTAACAATATTTACTGTATCTCCATTTAACCTATGTAATGTCTCATTGCATTTGTATGGAGAAAAACAAAGTTTTGAGTTAACAGAAGTCCCAGCTGATGGATTCTTACTTCCTTCAAAAAGCTATCCCACCAGCTAATTAAAAACCACTGTCAGAGACCTTCTCCTGGTAGGAACCCACACTTTCCAGACAAGAAGATAAAACAGCAAGCCTAGGCTGAGACAGGTTGGATTTATTTTCCAGCTTTGCATAACCAAGACAGACCCACACAATCAATCTTTAACATCTCCAACCATCAAAACAAAAATATTAATTTATGCTCCATTTTGTATCAGTCTTGTTTACTAAGGTTGACATCATTTCTGGGCAGACTCTTCTTGTGACTTCATGCAGGTACAACAAGCAGAGTTCAGACTGCTCAGAGTAACTCAGGGGCAAGCAACTCATCCAAAGAGATCACAGAACCACAGGTGGGTCAGGCTGGAAGGGACCACAGGGAGTCATCTGGTCCAAGTAGGGTCATCCCAGAGCACATGGCACAGGATTGTGTCCAGACAGTTCTGGAATATCCCCAGTGAGGGAAACTGCACATCCTCTCCGGGCAATCTGGCCACTTGAATCTGACCACGAACCTTCCTGTCATCAAAGTGGCCATCTTGTAACTGTAAATTGACATCTTGCAAATGTTTCTGTTTTATCTGATTTCCCACTTCTTGCTCTAACAGACACACAGGAATTTGCCATCAGGCTGCAATCTGACACGGATGGGGTACAGGAGACTGCCTGTTATCTCACTTGTACCACACAGACTTGCTCTTGACTTCCTCCCGCATGTTATCACAACAGACTCTGACTTGTGCTTCGCTTTTCTGTTGGGAAAAGATTGTGCAACCTCCAACACTCACCCAGAAACCCTTCCCCCACAGCGAAGGAAGCCTCCAGCCAAATGAAAGCTTTGATATTAAGAGCACAGTGATGTGTAAACCCATAATAATGAGCTTGGACAGCAGCTCTCCTTCAGGAAAACAGCAAAACAAAACACTCCTAATTAAGGTATTGGCTCGGAGGAGGTACTGAGTCCAAAATTATTTTGACTCCATATGGAATTTATAGGGAATGCAACATGCAATAAAACCAGTGCACCCAGATGTGGATGTTCCCCAGCTGTCTGTCTGCCCCCTTTGATGGCAAGCCACAAAGATCCTTCCTGACACTGCCATCTCCACGGGAAGCAAGAGGTGACTCCTCTGTGCTCTCATATCAATTTGAGCAGTTGAATGGAAATTNGTTTATTTGATTGACTTAGGAATTCCATCTGGGTAAAAGAGAGACCAGGCGTCTTTCTCCATGCGTGCCCAGTGTGAAGCCAATCAACATGCCTCTTTAAGTAACAAATTTGGTTTATGTCATCTATCAGCAAGATACTGTAATATTGGATATAGCTTTAGTTCAATGGATGACTGCTCCTTAAAGACCATGCAGCTTAGAGGTTTTCATCCTGCATTTTTATGTCCCCACAGAAAATTACTTGTCAGATTTTCCACTCTTGTGAAGAGGGTGGTAAGAAAATGTGTGGTGCAGAACGCGTGCATGGCACATTTAAACGAGAACACAACCAATAGCTCAGCACTGCCTTTTTGGTGGAGGATGTTTGCCTGTTTTGCAAGACTTCCTTGCATCCCCTTTCTGCCCTGCAGAACGAAGGCAAAGATGTGGGTAGATATGGGATTCCTGTGCCAGTGATGAGAGAGCAAGAGAGAAGGGAAAGGTTTCCTCCACTGCTCATAACTTTGATCATTAGGACTGCTTTGTGCAAATTTCCCTTCCTAACAATATTTACTGTATCTCCATTTAACCTATGTAATGTCTCATTGCATTTGTATGGAGAAAAACAAAGTTTTGAGTTAACAGAAGTCCCAGCTGATGGATTCTTACTTCCTTCAAAAAGCTATCCCACCAGCTAATTAAAAACCACTGTCAGAGACCTTCTCCTGGTAGGAACCCACACTTTCCAGACAAGAAGATAAAACAGCAAGCCTAGGCTGAGACAGGTTGGATTTATTTTCCAGCTTTGCATAACCAAGACAGACCCACACAATCAATCTTTAACATCTCCAACCATCAAAACAAAAATATTAATTTATGCTCCATTTTGTATCAGTCTTGTTTACTAAGGTTGACATCATTTCTGGGCAGACTCTTCTTGTGACTTCATGCAGGTACAACAAGCAGAGTTCAGACTGCTCAGAGTAACTCAGGGGCAAGCAACTCATCCAAAGAGATCACAGAACCACAGGTGGGTCAGGCTGGAAGGGACCACAGGGAGTCATCTGGTCCAAGTAGGGTCATCCCAGAGCACATGGCACAGGATTGTGTCCAGACAGTTCTGGAATATCCCCAGTGAGGGAAACTGCACATCCTCTCCGGGCAATCTGGCCACTTGAATCTGACCACGAACCTTCCTGTCATCAAAGTGGCCATCTTGTAACTGTAAATTGACATCTTGCAAATGTTTCTGTTTTATCTGATTTCCCACTTCTTGCTCTAACAGACACACAGGAATTTGCCATCAGGCTGCAATCTGACACGGATGGGGTACAGGAGACTGCCTGTTATCTCACTTGTACCACACAGACTTGCTCTTGACTTCCTCCCGCATGTTATCACAACAGACTCTGACTTGTGCTTCGCTTTTCTGTTGGGAAAAGATTGTGCAACCTCCAACACTCACCCAGAAACCCTTCCCCCACAGCGAAGGAAGCCTCCAGCCAAATGAAAGCTTTGATATTAAGAGCACAGTGATGTGTAAACCCATAATAATGAGCTTGGACAGCAGCTCTCCTTCAGGAAAACAGCAAAACAAAACACTCCTAATTAAGGTATTGGCTCGGAGGAGGTACTGAGTCCAAAATTATTTTGACTCCATATGGAATTTATAGGGAATGCAACATGCAATAAAACCAGTGCACCCAGATGTGGATGTTCCCCAGCTGTCTGTCTGCCCCCTTTGATGGCAAGCCACAAAGATCCTTCCTGACACTGCCATCTCCACGGGAAGCAAGAGGTGACTCCTCTGTGCTCTCATATCAATTTGAGCAGTTGAATGGAAATTTTAGAAAGAGAAGATTTAAGTTTACAAATGTAAGTTGCTCTCAGCTTTTATTTTCTGTGTGTTCACAACAGTGGGCTCTTGGACTTGATGATGCTTGCGGGTCCCTTCCAGCTCAGAATATTCTGTGATTCTGTAGCTCCTCCCAAACTCAGGGATGGGTCACACAATGCCAAGGGAAACTTTTGGGAAGCACAGTCTGGGGCTCCCCAGGGTTTCTCCTTGGGGCTGTGGATTCAGATGTTATTTTCCCCTGCAGCTGTTGGAGGCAGTAGACAATCAATCCTGGGTTTCTGTAATCTGTATGACCTGGGTGTGGATCACATATAGTCCTGATGCCAAACAGATTTGCAAACCACCTGGCATGTCTGGGAATATAGGCAAAATGTAAGACCTGCCTTGAGGAGTGGCTGTTTTGGTGGTCTTTGAGACTATTGTGCTACTGATCAGGGCCAAATTCTGCTATCATAAATTGCAGTATGATTTAGGAAATGCCAATTGATTTTGGCCAGAATTTTCCCATTTTCATGCCATGAATATACTTATTTTAGATGTAGCTGAATTTCTAAACAAGTTCCAGGAAATGAGTAGTTTAAGCCTGAGAGTCAGGAAAACAGATTTTCTTTGGACAGAAGCAGGAGGCAGATTACAGGCAGAGGCCAGCAAGACAAAATTTTGGAGGTTTTTTTTTCACTAATGGTTACCAAAGATCATGTTTTACCCAAACAATCCACTCTACAGCCATAGGCATGCTGGGCATTGTTACTACCACAGCACGTACTGAGTGCATGTTGGGCTGCATGATGCGGGAAGGCCACAGCACTACTTGGAATGAAATGATCTTTAAGGTCCCTTCCAGTCCCACCCATTCTGTGATTCTATGATGTGCAGCAGGAGCAAGAGGCTCGGTTCAGTCCATGCACCAGCCATTAATTATTTCACATTTTAGCCCATTGTAGGATTCCCTTTTCTGCACTGATACCTCATAACTTTTAAATCATTCAGAAGCCCAAAAGCAGAACCTCCACCTTAGACGCCAGAAATGGAGAGCTTTGTCTCCACCATGAACCCTCAGTAATCCATGAGGAGAGGGCAGCATCCTCGTAGACAGCTCAACACAAAATCTGAAGATGTAAAAAGAGCAGCTTCTTGCTCCCCTGCTGAAGGACACTAGGCAACTCAACAAAAAAATTTCTCTGGAAGAGTGGTTGGACACTGGAATAAGTTGCCCAGGGAGACAGTAGTGTCACTGTCCCTGGAATTTTTCAAGAGATGTCTGGGGATGTGACTTAGGGGCAATTATGGTGGTGTTGGGTTGACTGTTGGACTGGATGATCTTTAAGATCCCTTCCAACCTTGATGGTTTACTGATTCCATGATTCTATTTGTTATGTTTCAGGTGTTGCTTCTTACAGCCAGCATGCTCAACACAATGAAGAGTGGAGATCTGCAGTGCAGCTGTAGCAGGTTCTAGTTCAGGTTTACAGTCAGTGGGAAGAAACATGAACATTTAGGGTACAACTTAACTTTCCTAAAAGAAATGGCTAAAATAACTCAGATTTTGTGAAATTTTCATGGTTTTTAGGAAGTATTAAATCCATGTGCCTCGGCCTGACCTTCTGCACTTACTTATGTTTGAAAGCTCAGGGATGGGATTTTTATTTTTATCTCTAAAATAAAAGAATCTTTTTATTCTGAAAAGTGAGTACTCTGTGGCATAGTGGTCCCTGCCATGCTGGGGACCTGCCAGAACAGCTCCATCTGCCTTCTGGCCTGGGTTGGGACAGGGAGGTGGCTGGTGCACACAAGGATCTTTCCCCATATGGGACTGCACCATGGTCAGGTAATTGTAGATGCCTGGTACAGCAGGTGCCAGAATGCTCCTTTAATAAAATCATTGCTTTTAATAAGAATAAGGAGGAATGCCCAATAGCTAAAAGGCTAAGCCTTGATCCTGAAAATACATGCTCACCTGCATAATTATGTGCACTTAACAGTCCTCCTGCAGTGCTCTGAGAACTTTGGAATGGGCTGCTCCAGTTCCCATGGGCTGTAGCAGGGACAGGACACTCCTGATCTCACCATGCAGGAAGTGACCTTTGTTCCTGGGTGTACTGGGACCAGACCCCCTGCCAGACTGTACCTCAGATATACCCCTTTTTCAGGAGCAAAACTGGAGTTGTGTGGGGGCCAGATGCCCAAATCAGGATTTTATTAGTTGAGGAGACAAGGTTCAAGATTTTTGCATCCTGCAGCTTCCCAGGTTTCACTGACCTGTGCGATGCCGTGAGGATCGGCCGTTTCTCAGGAGATTTAACAGGGATTAGTGGTTCCCATGTTGGAGCTATAAACATAGTCCTGCCAATCACTTCACCCTCCCTATTCATGCCAGGAGAATAATACAAGGTCCTGCTCACTTTCCTCTTAAATTTCACATTCTCATTTAGAATATTTTTCCTTTTTGAAAGATCACCCAGGGATAAGCAGATAGGGGATTATTTTAACAACTGAGCTCCAATACAGGACCACTTATATTGCTTGTTTCTCACTGGCCTTCTTGTTTACAACAGATTGAAATTGTTAATACAAATTAGTAACATATGATATACCCAGGTGTTTCATACAGTGGCCATATTTTTCCCTCTGTAATTATTGGGTTACTACAAACAGCACTGAAACGGTTGAATATCTGTATCAGAGAACTTAGAGGAATAGAGACATTTGACTGAAGGAAAATACCCTAACAAAGGTTTTCCTGTACAGGCAGTTGCCCTCTGACACTAACACAGCTCCTTATAACTTAACATTTTTAATGATGGGTTTGTGAGCAAAGCTAAGGAAAGCTCCAGCCTGGAGAACTAATATTGTAGGGAAGCTCACAGGGTGGTTTCTCCGTTCCACCCTCGAGGTAGCTGCATTTCCACTCAGTGATTAAGTGGATGATACATATTCAGGGCTGGATGGGTTTATTTTTCACTCTTACAATGTCAGAGCAATTCCTCAGCCTGCAGTGGATGTGCCAGAGAGTACAGGAGAGTAAATGGTTCACAGTGGGTAAAGGACTTTTCTTTTGACTTAGTGAATACATACAATTATATATAGATATATATGCTGCAGCTAAGCCCTTCTGTTTCTCTGCTAAACAGGATATTTTCATAATTCTTCCTCGGTAATCAGGATGGTGACAAGATGGATGAGGGATGTGAGAACTTTTTGTGAGTTAAATGTACCCATCCTCTTATTCTCCCAGCTTAATAATCAGCATTTAAAAGAAAACAAAACAAAAACAAACACAAAACCCAAAACCAAGCAACCCCCCCCAAAAAAACCCCAAACAAACAAACAAACAAAACTCCCAACAAACAAGAAACCACAAACAAAAATCTCCAAGATACTGCAGTGTCTGAGGGGTGTTTATGTAAGTGGAGGATGTGAGTTCATCGATTCCATCTCTCCTTGTCCTTATTCCTCAGGTTGCTGGATGGTTGAGAGCAACCCAGATGGGCTCCAGCTCGAGAAGACAACTGTTCCACAAGGAATAATGCTGCTGGCCAAGTGTTCAACCAGTTCTCCAGCTAATTAGAGCCTGAAGTAGAAATGATCATATGTTGACCAAAAAGCAGGAACTCCTGGCTTGTACCAACTCTGCAGCACTGACAGAGAATTCACCTGGAGCGGCGGCTCGCAGCAGCCACATTTCTTGCACACACACACACACACACACTTATCCATCTTATAATCAATACCAAGAACAAGTTGCCACTTCAAATAATTTCATTCCCACTTTCAAAGCTGCCCATCATGAAGGATTTCCTGGGAACAGCAGACAGTGACCCCCATGGTTGCACTGCACTTGGAATCTCAGCAAGTGCTTTTGCAGCATCCCTTCCCCACGGGACCAAGCTCTCACCAGTGAGGGATGTTTGCTCTTGACTGAGTACATGTGGGACAGATTTCCAGCTTGCTGCAACTCCCTTCATAATTCATCACACCCTAGAGGTCTGCACACACATCAGCATCCTGCTTAATGGGTGACTGCAATGGCCACACACTTTTAAGACCCTTCAGTGCAAATCACTTTAGGCAAAGCCTTGATATTTAGTAATATTTTTGTTTGGTTAGTTCCACCTGAGGATTCCTACAGTGTCTGTAAGTCCTCCTTTGGCAAATATCCATTTCCACATGTCCATTGCCTGTTGATTTCAATTTGTGCCAACTGACACAAAAATTACAGGTGTCAGAAACAGTACCTTAATTGCACTAAGTGAAAGGAATAGGAATGGCCTCACTGCATATTTGTTATCTTGTTTGGATTTTTTATACAGAAAAGTCTCCCTACCCATTCATATAATTTGGTTAGAATTGTTCTTCACATATCTCTGCCCTTGGTGTCAAAATTACCAGCAGAGAAGCTTTGGTTTACCTTCCCAGCAGGGGTATAGAAGGGCTGAGGAGAGAGGACAGGGAAGTGACATGGACCAATAGTGCTCCCTGAATAGGAAGACTCAGGACTGGGTGGTTAAGAAGATGCCCTTCAGGTCTGTGTTTCTGTGAAGAGCCAGCTATAAAGGTATTTTTCTACTTCTGGGCTTTACTCACAGATCAAGCCTGGTGGTAAGGGCTAAAAAAGTGCTGCAGCAAGTCAGGCCTACAAGGAGGGACAAGCCCTTGTACCAGGGGCATTTTGTACTTTGCATGTACTCTGCAAACCAAAAATGTCTTTTTCCACCATTTCAGAGTGTACAGCCATTGCCTAGTCACTCTTAACCATCACTGCTTGCTCTTTTAGAACATCAGTGGGGTTTTTTCAGATCTCTAAGCCTCCTATTAAATATCTGTGTTTTGGATTATTCTTCTCTGAATTATTAGTTTGCCTTTTCCCAGACAGAATCTCATTCTGTTTCCTGCTCATATTTCTAACCCCAGGTTCCATTAGTGCTATTTCTCTGTCTTCACTTGGTTTACAGTTCTTTCCAGCCCAGTGTCATGTGCAGATCTAGTTAATGTACTTGGTTACACCTCCTTCCAGACCATTAATAAAAGTATTAAATAATGTTTCTGCTAGTACAAATCCATGAAGCACCCTGCTGTTCACCTCCATCATCCTCAAGACCACAGCCATCCATCATGAGCACCATTTATCACGGGCAAACACACTTTTCAAGCTAAAGCTGTTCTGTTTGAATTGAATCACTAGCTCTGGGTGAGGAAAAAAGGGAAGAAATGTCAAGTGTTAGTGGTGGAAGGAGGTGGAACAAGGCTGATGATGTCGCTCAAAGTCACTCCTTTATCAAAGACTCCAAATGGACCAATGGAGAGAAATGTGATCCCTCTCTGCATCCTGCCATGTCCTGTAGCAGAAGTTTGCCTCATGCACTGGTCTGGCAGTGCCAGAGACCACATACTTGAGGGAGGAACTATATATTATCCCAAGAGTTGCTCCACCAGCCAGTGCACAACAGGAATAGCAGTCATTGGCAGAGGGGGGATACTCTTTGCTCCCACATAACTATTTCCGGTAAGAAATAATCCCCTATCCAGACATGAACTAAAACAAGGAGAATTTCAGAGCCCTTCTCCCTGCTGCTGGGATCTGTGACAAGCTGGTACAGCTGAATAACAAAAAATCCTGGGCTGTAACAGGCAATTTACTGGGGGCTTCTGTCATTTCTGGGCACCTACACTGAGAAGGTTGGAAAGAAGGCAGGAGAGGTTCTTTCCATCCAGGCTTCCTCCTTAGGAAAGAAACATTCCCCATGTGCTTGTCTAGACATGTGGCATGTACAGGAATGTAAGTGTTGCCACACCTGAGGTCCAAGAAGCTCAAAATCCTGCCTCAGAGAGTGGCCAGCATCATGTCCCTCTGGGATGGGGTGATGCTCTCCTAAGGCACAGAGGGCTGGCCCAGCCCCTGAGAGCTTCCCAGTCCTCCTTGTAGGGATTCAAGAGGCCTCAAAAAGCAAAGACTATTTTAACCCCTGAAGCATGAGGTGTAGTAGCTTTTCAAACTGTTTGATACAGCTGAAAGGACTCTGAATTCACTGACTAAACCACAGAAATGTCCCAACCTCATATGTAAGATAACAAGCCCTGAGAAGTGCTGACAAAATCAGTGGGAACAATGGGGGTTAAGCAAGTGAGGAAATCCCATCCAATGACAACATGTGCTAACTGGGCTGGCTGCTCTGGCCTGACCTGTTAGTTGACATCTTGACTCCTGCAGATGAGTTTCTATTAGAAGAAACTTTTCTGTTTTTCAACTGTAATCCTGTTTAACTAAGAAACAGGCCCAAAAATCCTGTTTCATTGAATGCAGTCAAAAACAAGGAAAAGAGAGCATCTGTTTTGCTTTGAAATACTCAAACCTGATCCTGTAGCAATTTCTGTGATCCCAAGCCCATTTTACTCAGGAAATCATTTAACAAATGCAAGTGAAATAAAGAAGTGTATTAGGTAATGGAATTAGGTAATGGAGTTTCACTTTGTCTGGACAACAGGTAGCAAAAAGCACCTAAAGAGAATATCAAGTGAAATTATACTTGAGGGTACACACATCTTTAGCTCTTAAGTTGAATACACCGATGAATTTTAAAGGAATTGGCTCAGCAGCTTACCAAAGCACTGAGAGTTCAGTTTTGAACAGTTATGGGAAATACAAGTTATAGGACATTCATAGATGGAAATAGGAGGAAAAAATATTGTAATTATTGTGTTTTTTTAATGAAAAATAAGAGTTTGAAAAACTTACACTTCACTGCTCAGATATTGTAATTATGGTTATAGTAAGCAAGTCTGAACAGAAAAGCAAAAGAGCAGGATAAGTAGCAGAGCCCAAGGTTGAAAAGGGGCCAATGAAAATGTGAGCTACAGAGAACATAATTTCATAACAAGAGACAATTTCTTCACTAAAACTTCAGAATTGCTGAGCACAGAGTTACAGAGACTAGAGTAAATACAATGAATTTTAGCACAACAATTTCAAAGAAATAGATAATTTATCACAGTGTTTCCTGCAGCAGGTCAGACTCTTGAATTCACACGTGCACTGCTTGAACCCATCCTTGTTTCTTTCCCAGTGTCAGGCCACCTGTCTGCTTGCAGATCCTGTGCTGTGATAACTTCAGGTCCCAGGGACTGGTGTGCCACACTACTCACACTTCACTGGAAATCTTTACCCCACATATGTATGAAGGGGCACTCATCCTCTGGAGTCTGCATGGAGCTTTTGTGCACCCCAGAGTGGTGCCTCTGATGGCTCAGTGCTTTTGGATTGAGCACGATGGCTTAATAATCAAATAATAATCTTTATCTTTAAATATTTTTTTTTACTCAATGTGCTGATCAACAATTGGGAAAAAAAAAAAAAAAAAGGTAAATTGTTTCTTTCCTAATTTTAGGCATTGAAACTGCCTGTGGGAGAAAAATGTTAAGTCTGATGCACTGCCAGAGGCTCCTTCACCTGCCTGAAAACTGCTTCCAACTGCCTGATGATTAAATGTGCCAAGGGAGCAAGTCACTCACTCAGCCCACCCTGGGATGCTGAAACATCGAGTGCCAAGAGCAGAGAGAAGCATTTTGTCTTGTTTTTGCATAATAGGAGGTTGTGGCTACGGTTTGTTGGTGCTGCTATTGGTGATGGGCACAACAACAGCTCTTCAGGAGTGAAACTGCTGTGGAATTTAGATGCAAAAGTATTTGTTTGCATTAGGACAGACACCAGGGCTGGGCAGGCAGGGCAAAATGAGTAAGCACTTCCTGTGTTTTCTGGTGTTTTTCTCTGTTTAAACAAGCCAGTACACAGGTGTGACAAACAACAGTGTTTGAACCACTGGCAAAAGGAAGCATTTCCCACTGCCCATCTGCCAGGGATATGGTTTTCTTCCACACAAAATTGTTTGCAGAATGTGAATGCTTTGTGCAGGGAATAATGGATGTGTCCATTCTTAATTCAGATCATGCAAAGTGGGATACAGAAGTGTGTGAAAGGGCCGGTGCAGTTGTATGAAAAGGACAGAAGGTAAAATAGTACTTTCTAAAGCCAGAATAAAATCACTGCTGTCCTCCAGCAAGGAAGCAGAGAAGCCAGGGACATCCTAGCCATCCAAAATGAAAAGGTTGTTCAGACAGAAAGGTTGTGTCCTGTTCAATCAGCAGCCCAACTAGAGGAAATTGGATTTCTTTAACTAGGAAGCTGTCTGGACCTCTTCTCACTGTCAGGAAATTTCAGGGAATGTGTGAACACACAGTCGAATACAGAATTACCTGCTCTTTTCTTTACTCCTGACTCCTTTTGGCAAAAGGCAGGGTTAAAATTATAAACTGAGACACACCAAAATCTTACATTCTCTAGAGCAGCTGCAGCTGGCTTGCACTAGTGTGCATACAAATTCTCATTTGCACAACTCACACTGAATTCACTGTGACTGTTCAGGAAAATCCATTAACAATGCATAAGATGGAAGATCTGGCTGCCATGTAGGGTGTTTGCTCCAGCATGTTCCAGTCAGCGTTACACAAGGTTATTTACAAATACACATTATAATTTCTAATCTTAAGATATACTGCCTTTGAAGCTTCAGAAGCTGCACAGGACCAGATCCAGGATTATGCGGACACCTAACTCCCATTTAGATGCCAGTTGATATACCTGGAGCTCAATGCCTGTGTGCTACTAAGGTATGAACCTTAAGAGTAGTATTATAAATTTCATAGTAGCAAATCATAGAATCACAGAGTCAGAGAGTCAGTAAAGTTGGAAAAGCACTCTAAGATCATCAAGTCCAACCATCAACCCAGCCCTGTCAATCCACACCTAAACCACGTCTCCAGGGACTTGGGGTATTTGGTGACTTGAACATTTCCCTGGACAGCCTGTGCCAGTGCCTAACCACCTTTTCCATGAGCACAGTTTTCCTAATATGCAATCTAAACCTCTCCTAGTGCAACATGACACCATTTTCTCTTATCTATTGCTTGTTCCCCGGAAGCAGAGCTCGACTTCCACCTGGCTGCACTCTTCTGTCAGAGAGATGTAGAGATTGATAAAGTCATCCTTGAGCCTCCTTTTCTCCAGACTGAACCATCCTCCCCCAATCCAGCTCCTTCAGCCTTTCCTGGTGCTCCAGACACCCCACCAGGTCCATTGCCCTTTTCCAGACATGCTGGGAGTGTAAATGTCATCTCACTGCAGTGCAATCTTTACCCCCAGACATCTTAGACCCTTTTTTCAGACAAGTGGAAAGAAGCTGGCAATGCCCAATTTACCTTATCCTAAAGCAGATACCCACACTAGGTAGAAAATTCCATCCAAAAGTGATTGCTTTATTCCACAGAGTATTCAGGCAGCCTGGGACCACCAGCCCAGCTGTGCCCACCTGGCCACAGCCTCAACCTAGCATTTCCAGTTTCATATCAACCCAGGAGAGAAAAGTTGTTTTTGGGGGAACAATGATATCTCTAAATAGTTCCAAAAACAAACACAACACAAAAGGCTCTCAGAGTTATGTTTGTGTAAATGCAAGCATATGTTTCTGCGTTTGTTTTCATATTAATGCTATTTTAGAATCTAGTTCATTAGTAGCATTCAAAAGGACTTAACAATACACTGATAGTGCACATCACAGTCTTCCCACATGAATTGTTCCTGAACACAGTGATAATGCTCTTCCAGGACCATATGCATCAGAAATATTTATTCATTTGCCTTCATGGGAATATAAGGCAAAGCCTATTAAATCAATAGCTATGCAGAGAGTTTTGTTTTTCCATTAAGTCTCCAAAATAAAACTGACAAACTGATTAAACGGATCACATCTTGCAGTTCCCAAAGTCTGCTTTATGGGCTGATCCGTGATATTAATCAAAAGCTGAGCCAGAGGAAAACATTGATCAAACTCTTTCAGGGAATAATAGAGTCAAACCCTTCAGTGGTGTAAGAGGGAATAATTCAGTATCTCTATCTCAGTTTATATTGGCTAAATGTCTAGTCCACAGGCTTTACGCCCACAGCTATTTTGAAAAAAATCTGTGTATTAGACCACTATGTATTTTCACTTTTCTAGTCACATTGTAGTAAAAGATTTAGATGGCAAGTTCTTTGAGGCAAAGGTCTCCCCAGCTGTCTACCACAGGCTGTGTGAATATGTAACATCCATACACTGGAGGAAGAGGTGGTTTTCCCAGCCCCAAAAGGGTCATTCTTGCTGAGGAGTCCCTGCACCTGTTTTCCATTGTGCTCTCAGCGCGTTGTGCTCATCGCTGACTGTAAAAACACAACTCTGGGCTCCTCAGAGCGAAACTCTGCATCAGAGCTGTGGCCAGGAATTTCCCAGAGGTCACAATGATGGGGCTTTTTTTCTCTTCCTTTGCAGTAAGTGACATGGTCTGCTTCGAGGATCACCTGAGATTTTGCTGATCTCACTGGCTCACAAGCACCTGTGTTCACCCAGCTGCCGTTCCCACCACCCCTGGCTGTCCCAGGTCACAGGGCATTTCCCCAAAGCCTAAAATACAGAATAAAATGCACAAATGCAATGCAGCAACAGGAAGAAAATAAGTGATGCAAGAAGCCTAACAGGTAGGAACTTTTTTTTCAGTCATGCTTACTTTCATGCCATCTCATCAAACAGGATATCTATTTCCCTGATTATCCTGTTATCTATAAAACCATAATCACAGAATGACAAAAGATTTGGGCTGGAAGGGACCTTAATGATCATCCAGTTCCAACCCAACCCCTTGCCATTGGCAGGGACACCTTCCATTAGACCAGGGCGTACTGGAAGGAATGGCTGGGACCTGGCAGATCACAGGTGAGGGCAGCAGCAAAGGTGAGATAAGATTCTTTTCACTTGGACTGGACATTGAATTTCAGGATACGTGTAGCCTCAGGCACAAAACCAAATCAATTACTGCCTCAAATGGGTTCTGTGAGTAGTTTTACATAAACTGCTACTTATTTTCTTATCTCAGCACAATAGGATACATCCAGCACAATAATTAGGAAGACAGATTTCCCTTGTAAACATTTTCTGCACTTGTGTATATTTTTTTCCCTGTGGGACCATTAGCAACAGAGCAGTAAATCTACAAGATCTATTCCCCCTATGAGCATGAGTCTCTGTATTTTGCCAGGTTACAAGAAATATAATTAGGACTGCTTTACCTGACAGATTAATGTGTTGAACAGCAAAGGCCAGATAGCAGTAAATTAAACACCTGAACACTGTGATCTCCGCATGTAATATAATGGTGAAATAGCACATCTTTTGTAATGGCCTTGGCCATTTCAACACATAAATTCCTTATAACATATCAGTTTTATGGCACTTTTTTATTGTACACTCGCATAAATATTTATACTTTTAGCTTGCCTTGCCAGTAAATATTTAGCATTTTGTTCTAAATGGTGACAGCCTTGGGTTCGTCCACACAAAATGCTGCATGGATTTGTCACGTGAATGCATTTAATGAGCCACTGAGGATGTGCATTTGGCAATAATCACCTTTTAGAAGAACTAACAAATGCTCAACAAGCTGCTTGTTAAAGACAGAGCTTCCGATGTGGTGAGAACACAGACGTCCGTCCGAGGTCAGCCTGTGTGATTAGATCAGATTTACACGCACTTGGGGAGGAAAGAATAAAGGACAGTAAAGAAACACATCTCTGCTAAAGTGTTCAATCCTGTTTCTACAAGAAGTAGCGAGATTATGCGATTTTAGAGGGAAATTAAATAATAAAAGCCTTGAACGATTAATTTTGTACTTAAAATGAGGTTTTTTGCCTACTGATGCCATTAGCAAAACTTAACTATTTTATTAGGGATTAGATATAAAACTCCTGTTTTCTGTAGAAATTAGGAAGAAAAAATGGTTATGGCTTAATTTTTCATCATAATGATGTCAAAAGAACCAAGTTAGAGCAGGAGGTGAAAACCTGAGTTAGAGAACAAGTTGATTTCTCACATCTCTTAACATTCCTCAAAATCTTACCATTTAGGTATAAAAATGGGATGGAACAATCTGACTCAGAGGATGATCAACAGCAAAGCTGCATGGTATGGTAATAATAATAATAATAATAATAATAATAATAATAATAATAATAATAATAATAAACAATCTTTTAAAAAGACTTGCTTGTAGAACTCAGCTTTTCAGTCCTCCTCTTTCAGAGCGACCCAAAGAGACCTTGGCGCGGTCACGCTCTGTGCGGGCAAGCTCTCCGCAAACACATACTCCAGCAACTCATTAGCTACCTCAATTTCCTCAGGGTGGGATTCATCTCACCTAATTAGCCATCCCCACGCCAGCAGCCTGCACAGACCCCTGTCTGCAGGCCTCCCCCCAGCCACGGGAGAGCCGAGTACCTCCAGAGAGCGATTTGTTTTGCCCGAAGACAGAGCAAACGCCCCCGAGAAGGTGCCCCCGTCTCCCCGGGGTCGTTAGTGGAAGGCCGAGTGATGGTTTTAGACCAGACACCTTGGCTTTAGACAGCTTAGGTTAGGTGAGAGAAACCCTACCCTGCACATGGGAGCTGATCCTGCTTCCCTGTGCGGCCACATTGTTCTGCTCAACAAAAGGGTCTTTCTTTGGGGTGAGGCTCAGAATGGATGTCCCAGCGAAGGGACGCCAGGAGCACTTCCACTGGAAATTGTTTACAGGAAAAAGACTTTTTCCAGATTTCTCATGGCAAAAAAGTTCCCTTCAAACTTCTCAAAAAAAAACCCCCAAACTCAAGGTCAGCATTTAATTTCCCATCCACTCAGAGCCAGGTACTTCAGAGGCCTGAAAGCCCCAAGGGCTCCATGAGAAAAAAGTGAACTGATGTTCTTCCACATACAGAGTTTCATGGTTTACTGAAGTTTTCATGCATGTGGTGACAGTGTGTGTTGAGTAGATGCACAGCAAAGCAGTTCTTCCAGCCCTGTTGATACTTTTACCATAGATCACAGAATTAAAATACAGCAATTCTAGTAGAAAGCAGGAGGATTGCACTTGTGTCACCCTGGCATGGTATGAGCTAGCATAGAATAGAATCACCAAATGATTTGGGTTGAAAGAAACCTTTTAAATCGTCATCTCATCAAACCTCCCTGCCATGGGCAGGGACATCTTCCACTAGATCAGGTGGTTTAGAGTCCCATCAAGCAGGCATGGAACACTTCCTGGGAGGGGCCACGCATAACTTCCTTGGGCACCACACAACACCATAATTGTAAAATAATTACTTCCTTATATCTAGCCTGAATCAACTCTCTTTTAGTTTAGAACCATTATCCATTTATTTCTACAGGCCCTGCTAAAAAAAAATCTATTTCCATCCTTCTTCTAAGCCCTTCAAGTAATGAAAGGTTATAAGACCTGCAATAAGGTCTTCTCAGAGCCTTCTCTTTTCCAGGCTGAACAACCTCAGTTCTCTCAGACTGTTCTCACATGAGAGGTGTTCAATTCCTCTGACCATTTTTTTGGTGCTTGTCTTGGCCAGTTCCATTAGGACAATGTCCTTTCTGTGCTGGGAGTCTGGAGCTGGATGCAGCACTGCAGGTGGTGTACTGTCACCAGAGCAGAGCAGAGGAACAGAATCCCCTCCCTCGACCTGTTGCCCACCTGCTTTGGATGCAGTCTAGGATACAATTGGCTTTCCAGGCTGTGCAACATGCACTGCCAACTCATATCAACCATTTCATATCATATCAATCATCATCAGGTGTTATCACAATAAAACCTCTGTAGCCCATTCTACATCCAGGTTACCTCTAGCATAGTGGGCAGAGAGTGTCACTCTAATATTTAAAGTGACTGAAATAAAACCCCAAACCGGTCAAGATAAAAATACAATTCAGGAGTACAAGGCCAAACCAGGAATTCCATAGTTTTCATATGTGAATTTCCATCCAGACTTAATTCAATGTAGAAGCTGCCTTTACTCTAATGGACATCAACTTTGGCCACTTCCAGCCCCCATGATGGGTACCCCTATGCAGGAAAAAGAAATTAAACTTGATTTGCAAAGATTATAAGACACCTTTGAAAGTGCCAGTGGAGAGAGACAATTAAAACACACGTAATAAATTTTGTGTGTGGTTTTTTCCATTTGGGGCATTAAGTTCAGAGGACTGCCCCTGCCATGCATTTGGAGCCCATGAAGCACTGCAGAAATGCTTTGCAGGAATGTGAGGGTGTGGGAAGTGGATGGCTTGGAGCTGACTCCACTTCAGTTCAGGGAGGGATGTGCCCCCATTCTCAACAGAGTGAGACACTGCACAGCCTCCTGGGTGTTTGCAGCACCCTTTCAGCTATGATTGGTACTTTGCTGAAACCCAGAATTCCACTTTTAGAGGCGTTTTGGTGCCTGCTGAGGCTGTCTAGTACAGAAAGCACCTGTCTCCCTTTGATGCCACTCGGGTTAGTTCCCCACCTCCACTAATACTGAGTTCTGAGGGCAGCCTGAGGGAAGTGGGTTCCTGCTCCCGCTGCTGCGGGAAGCTCACTAACCACGAGCTGCACCGTCTGCTGGAGCCCTTCCAGAGCCAGCAACCACCACACCACAGGCCAGAAGCTGTAAATAGGGGTGAAAGGGGGCCCAAAGCCCTGGGAAAGGGGGAGAAGACAGAAAAGCAAAACTGAAAGAGAAACCAATAGTATATGTGAGTGATGGGGTTGGATATCTGTAAGCAAGCAGTTCTCCTGGAAAACCCCTCAGGCAGGCAGTGCTGGTGGGATGGGGGCACTCTGCAGCCCAGGGGAGTTCCTGGGGCCGTGGCAATGCCATGCCCTGCTGTGCCTCCTCAGCGGAGCGGCAGTAGGGATGAATCCAGAGAGATTCAGACTCCATGCCACATCTGGGGATGTTTCTCAGGGACACCACAGCAGCTTGCACTGCAGTGCTCTGCTGCTTGTCGGCACCAGCAATGTTTTCTGAGCGAAATACTTGGAAAAGGGTTAGACTGTCCTGAGGAAAGAGCAGTGTGGGCATCAAACAGGACAGCAGTGCTGCACCACATCCCTTGCCTGCACCTATGCCCAGCAGAATCTGCAACAATCATCCTCTGGCATAGAGTTCATTGGACTCTCCCCCCAGACAAACAGGGGTGATTTTTATTGCCATGACTGATGTATATAAGGCTGGCTTTAAAAACAGCCTTTTTAGCCAGCTGCTGAAAGAGTAAAGGGTGACCACCATCATTTTAACAATCCTGCAAAACCAGGTGTAGATGGAGAGGGATTTATTCAGCATTTTACTGAGTTTTTGTCAAATAAAAACAAGCAATCCCCTGACAGAGGTGTAAGGGCTGGCCTCGCCAGCAGCTCCTGGAGGAGACCAGCCCTGCAAAACCCTGAGCAGCTCAGGTTGTGCTTTTCGCCCCTTTGATGCCGGGATGTTTGCAGGTCGCGGCGGCGGGGGGAGGACGTGTGAGACCGAAGGGACCTGTTTTGGCTACGTCCGCGTGGGCGACCGGCGGCGACCGTGGGTTTCGGTTTGTGTGAGCCCGGCCGGTGCCGAGCCCCGCTTGCGCAGGGGCGCTGCGGGAGCGTGGGTGGCACCCAGTGCCTGCGTGTGACAGACTGCGTGGGTTTGTGCGGCTGTGCTACGGGCGAGCTTGTCTGCGAGCATGTCCCGTAAATGCTTCTGCTGCTAAAGGGAACCCTTTTGTAACACCAAGAAAAAAGTAAATAATAATAATAATACGCATTATGTGCTGAGGCTGCAGGCTGGTGCCCGGGTGCTCCCCAGCCCAGACCGTGCTCCTGCAGAGGCAGAACATTTCCTGGCCGTAAAGATGACCAAAACGTGCAGTTGTTCCTCCCCAAACCAAAAGCTTGTGTTTGGAAACAAGCAGCGCTTTGTTATATCATCTCAGCTTCTGACCTCAAACAGCTTTAAAGCAAATTAGTTAGTGCGCCTTTTCTTTTCTTTCTTTCTTTTTTTTTAATGAAAAAAATCAAGCAAATTGTCCCTTCCTCATTTCCATGAACTTGAAGAAGAATAAATTTTCCCCACTTTTGCCCACTGCAATTTTCATGTAAATGTCAAAGACAAGAGGGTTCCTTGGGCATGCATTTGCTCAATTGATGGGTGAAGTCAAGCTTACTTCTCCTGGGCCTGGGGAAATAAAACCTCTGCTGGCTCTGCTGAGAAAGGGGAAAGGCAGGAAATATTTCATTTCACAGTGTGCCGAGCTGTTGGGACGGGATTGAGATGAGTAGGGAGAGGGGCAACACCTCTGAGATGCAAGTGGGCATAGCAAGCTTCTCAGGGATGGCTTATCCCTGACAAACCCTCTCAATGCTGGTCCTTTTATTCACCATGAATAAACTGGGAAACCGAGTTAATTCATAGGAGCTAATGCAGATCACTGAAAACCCGAGCACTGGAACACGCCTCATTAATCAGCCTATCTCTGTCTCTGAATGATCTACACGATAGGGATGAATATTAACTTCCTTTGAAGAAAATAAAGTGAAGCAGCCACATGTTTTACCTGGCAAACGTATGCAGGGGTGATTCATTCCAAGAACGCTCTGAAAAATCCCCACCTCACTTTTACCTCTAGGAAATTCCCTTTTCATGGGAATGAAAATCACAGCTCCCACGCCCACAGATCGCAGGGCTTTGGCACCTCGAAAGGCAAGAGATGCTTCACCACAGCCTTGCTCATTGAGATCTCTCTGCAATGAGCAAAGCACCAGCAATGCTTTCCCCTAACCAGTTCACATATAAATTTTTTTTTTTAACCAGCACATTTTTATGGTGGGTTTAAGCAGCTTCCTATGCTCCTGTTGTTGCTTTTAATTTTTTTCACAATTTCGGGTGAAACCCCTGCAGGGGGATGAAAAAAAATAAAAAGAGAGAAAGAATAAATAAATAATGAAGAAAATGTTTCTCTTTCCCTCTCAATGTCAGGAATGTATGGAAAGCTTTAGGCTGCAGCAGTATTTTGACACTGCGCACAGTATTGCTCCCCTCCCCTATTCCTTTGAGGTTCATCTTTCAGACCACAGCTCTGTTCCACTGCCAACTCGTTGGAAGTGTTTAGTGACTGGAGAACTGTTGCCTGCTCTCTTCAGAACTTCACACTTCATTTTTCCAGATCCCTGCGAGCAGCAGCAAATATTTCACCAGCCTGGTTTGCTGGCTACCACCATAAATCAGACTTAGGACCCAAAAAAATATCCAGGCCTGTCAAGGCATTAAGCTTTTATTTTCAGGCTGGATCCAGTGGTAAATGAGGGCTTGTATTTTCATTTAAAACTGTAAAGGGATTTTAAGGATTGTCGTTGGACAATGGCCAGATTCAAAAGATACAATGCAGAGTGTAACTGGTTAGAGGAGATTTGAAAAAGTCTTAAGTATGAAAAATGGCTTTTCTTAAAGGTTTTTCAATGAAATGTGAAGCTGGACTTGAATTTCATAAAGGCTGTTTATGAGGAAATCAATTGGGAAAGGGAAGAGGATGATGCTCCTGAGCATTTGAGCGGGTATTTGTCCCAGCCTGCCCCTTCAGATTCACCAGGACGAGACCTGCTGCAGGTATGACAGGCACAACAGCTAGCAACAATGTGTCTGATGCTTATTGCCTTCATATGAATCACTTAAAAAATTAGAAATAAAATAGGAACTTGTATAACACTGTGGATTTGAGGATGTTTGAAAGGCAAAGATGCTCAGAAAACTTGCCCTTCAACGCCCAGGCTGGAATTAGGTTGTAGTAGGGTTTTTATAAGAGCCTCTTGAAGCAAACAACCCCAATCCCTCAGTCTGCTCTTCATTACCCTAAAGAAGCAATGAATAGGAACGAGGTGGGGAGCCGAGCAGCGGGGCTGGACTGCCAGCATTGTCACAGCCCTGCTCGGCGGCCTCGCGCCGCTGTGCCTCAGCCCGCTGGGGCTGTGTGCAAACCGACTTCTCTTTGCATGATAATAACCACCAGACTCATTTACACAATTTAGCTTTAGAACATGCCACAAAGCTCCAGGCAGAGCAAGGTGAACATCAGCAGAAAATACCAACTGAGGCACAAACGAGAATCCTGTGCCTCAGTTTCCCTCACATCTGAGGAAGAAAGAGAAGACTTGGTGTAGACAAAGTCATGATGCGGGAAAATGTTGCTTCTCCTCATTGCTCCCATCCCAGACCACTTCCTGACTTGGGGAGAGCAGAAGGCTGCTCCTACCTTTGCTGCATATTCCCAGGATTATCCAAAGCAGGTTGGTTTGGTATTCCTGACCTGGAGGGAGAGTTGTGTCTTTCTGCAAGGCGAGGGGTTTTAAGGACAAGCTGGTAGACTCTTGCTTGGTGACAAAGCCACACAAAACTATCACTAACTCAGACCTATCTGGGCTTCTTTTTCCCCTCTGGGCAACTATCCTTTTCCCAGCCCAACCATCCTATCTTGCAGTTCCTGAGACAACAACTCTGGCTCCTGGTCCCAAATATACTGAGGATAAGACACCAGCTTTTGCATATGGTGCTTCTCTGTTCTGTACCTGCAGCATGGCTAAAGACAAGCACTGGCATTCACAAATATCAGCTGCTCAATCCCCAGAAATGCCTTTCCTCTGGGAAATGTCAGCATCCTGTCCATAGTGCAGGCAGGAAAGGTTCAAATGTGCAGGGGAGTGATGGTGGCTTAACAAATCGCTTCTTTGTCACCTGAGCCTCCATAACTGTCTGTGCATGTGCCCCTGGGCCACCTCAGAGGGAAATTAATGGGATTTAGCGTGTTAACCTGAATTAGTGTGAATTAATTTAGTCAATTAATTCACTGTGGGCTGAGGCTGTATCTCCTCACCATACAAGCCAGGCCAGATGGAAGCACACTCAGGGATCATTCCCATTCCAGTCAGCTGTGAATGGGAAGGGTTATGCTGCCAGCACTGGATTGCATGTCTGAACCATCCCTCTACACGACCAGAGAGATGGGCCCTGAAGAGCAGCTCCACAGAATATTTCAGTAACTAAGGAATTGCCATGGGATGTCAGTCCCCAGATACTTTTGAAGAGCTGAACCTTGATATATCAGAACAGGTTTCTTTCTTGGCATATTCTGAATACAGGCATACTCTGGGAGCTCTTTTTTTCTGCAAAGATTCATAAAATGAGGGCAAAAGCATTGAAGCCATAGGAGAAAAGCCATGTTGGAGCTGTTCCCAGCCCTTGTTCCATTTTTTTCTCAAGGGACTGACTCCCAAGCAGATGGCATGCCTGAGATAAACTATATTATTTAAGACTACTTTACAGAGAAAAGATGCTGCTCTCTGTAGTCACAAGAGATGGTCCTTAGGGTGTTTTTTTCATGTTCTGGCTTGAGACAAGGGGCCTCTGGAGACCCCCCCCCCCCCACCTCCCACAGCGAGCCAGGGGCATTCCCAGCCACAGGCATTGCAGCTCCCCCAATAAATACCAAAGCCTCCCAAGGTCCCACTGCCTTGTCTCCCATGACTGTGTCTAATCTGAATGGTTTCCTTTTACACTTCCCCACCAGTGCCCAAATTCTGCTCTGCTTATTGCTTGCTACCTGTCTTGCAAAATTTCCCACCTCCTCTGACCTTGCTACCACTGCGTCTTGGGTGTTCTGCATTTGAGGCAGCTTCAGCAGTAGGCTCCAAGTCAATTAATTTTCCAAATCACTGCTAACTCAGCAAGGCATTCATGAGTGGCAAGGTGGGGAGGCCAGCAGTGCACTGAGGAAAAAAAAAAAAAAATTTAGTTTCCCGATTTAGCCTGGTGTGTAGCAGGGGTGGCCAGGAACTGGCGCTGGCTGCGAAGTGGGATAATTTTCCAGGTATGTCAAGAGCGCAGGCACCACGCTCAGAGTGAAACAGAAACAAAAGCACCAGCCCTCTCCCCTGTGGCAGGATCAGACCCCCAGCAAAATTACTTCCTATGCTGGAGCTGACATAAGACTCCACACTTCCAGAAAAATAAACATCTCTTCATTTCAGGGGCTATCTGACACGGGTGGAACAGAGGCCAGGGGAAAGCTTATGGCTCCTTTATGTTTTTAATAGCTATGAACACACTGCTGGTGCTTAAGAAATGTGCTTGTTAATAAGTGATGAGCATTAAAGGGCAGCTTGGTGGTTAAGGTTAGAGAACAGCTCCAGCCTTGCCTCTGCTGCAGCCTCCTGGGGTGATCCAGGGGCAAGTTGTACAAACAACTCCTCACAGGTTTGTGGGGGGGTCTCCAACTGAGTCATCTTTGCCATCCCAAGTCCATTCCCTGGCCTCCCAACACCCTGGGAGCAGGCAGCTCCCTGCAGCAGAGGGGCACGAGGACATGGTCCCTAATGTGCCATCAGTACCTGGGGGTAACAGGCACACACAGGTACAGATGTGGGGGAGAAAGATCACACCCTTGTTTGGCCTGCAGCAACTTTTTAGTGTGCCCACACTCCCAGATGAGCACTGGTGTGGTTGTAGCATGGGTGGAGCATCTGCACTGCTTAGCACAGGTCAGACCCACACTGAAGATGTCACAGTACTGCTGACACACTGGGAAGCTACGACCTGATTCAAGAAGCCTGCAAACACTACATTTTTGAGGTCAATGCCTCATCTTAACAATGTTCAACCTTGTTAACTTTCCTGGAGCCGGTTTGGTCCGACCATGCTGCTGTGTGTTGTGTGCAGACACTTTCATCCACCTCTGTTCCTCTCCCTTCAATAATGTTAATGGCTCTCTCCTCCCTACTAGATGGGCTGCAAAGATAAATACATCACAGATTGGGAAGCATGCAGACATGCTGAGGATAGGGTGCAGCTAAATGCTCTAGAGGGATAACAAAATGAATACACTTTGGCACAGGAAAAAAACAAAAAAGAACCAGGGCCTATTCTTTGGACAGAAGGTCAACAGGCATGGCTTGGCCATGTCCACCATATTCAGTTTAGCCTCCAAATCACAGTGATCATATCCAAACTGTCCACTGGGAACAGTCCCTGGCCTGTCCTGCCTCCTGAGTGCTGCCAAGCATTTCATGGGAGAGCCCCAGACAAAAGCTTGCCCAGGCTCCTCCTAACTGATTCTGTCAGGGCAAGTCCATGCTAATAACAATAATCAATGTGTCTATTGAATTGTTTAATTTATTAGTAGAAATGTCCCCTTTCAGACTGGCTTTCACTATTGAAATTCCTTTTCTTTGGATAACATCTTCATTGTCATCTTTTCCTTGCCCATCACTGCTCTGTGCTTATGGACATTTGCAAGAAAATGCAACTTTGTGCTCATATGGCATCAATTATTTCTTGTAATCTTCACCTTCTCTCCCAGATGGCCCACCTCTTTTCCCCTTCTCCCCATCTCCTTCCCAGATCTAAGGAAAACAGGAGCAACTTTCATTAGGGAATCTGAGACCTGTGCACAGGTTTGCTCCACCTGATCATGGTGAGGTGGGTATAAAACCAGAAGAATTGAGGTCTGCTTTGAGGGAGTGGCAAAACTCTGTACCACTGTGGCCTGTGGAAGTGGTGAGGTGCTTTAACCTTGCCCTTCTGATTTTGGGAGCCTCAGCACTGAGCCTGTTCACAGCCCAGACCCAGAGCAAACCAGATCCTTGACACATGCCCCATCCACACCTTTGCCACAGACCCCAGGTGGGTTATGCAGGGACAAGACAAATTTTAACCTTATTTGCTCCATTTTTCAACATTGTGGAAAGTGTAAATGAGGTTGAGAACTGGAATTCTGTTTCCTCCTAATTTTCTCTTGAATTGGTTTACTTGTTGAATGTAAATGCATTGAGTTCCTTTCCCATGTCCTGCACTAGACACTCTGGTATAAGTGTTTGATTTGGAAGAATTTCCAGTTGATTTCTGGGATGGGGTGGTGTTGGTCAGCAGTCTTGTCATAGTACTAAGAAGCCCTAAGGCAGAAGCAGATCTAGAACTGGAAAAAAATGCCATGAATACTTCCTCTCAGTAACTGTAGTTCAAATAGACTTTCACTTTTTAAAATTCCTCTGACAAGACTTTGATGAAAAAAAAACAGACACTTTACTGAAACAAAAGAATTTCTATCAGAAGTGCCTGTTTCAGAAAGCAGAATTGAAGAATTTTATGTCACACTACATCTGCTCTTTTCTTTATAATGTATTTGGGTAACTGATTTCCTAATGCCTAATGGTATAAATATAAGACAGCCGAGAGATGAAGTCATTTGATACTGTGGCAAGATGTCAAATAAGACCTGGTACAAGTAGATGAAATAGCCTATTTATTAATTGTCTATCATTTCCTTAAAAAAAACCCCAACAAAACATTAGAAGCAGCTGTTAGCACAAACAGCAGAGCTTATGTTATTCCTTAAATCAAACTCTACCCTTTTGGTGATGTCATACAACAGTTTGACTCTGACACGTACTATTGGCATCTCCTGCTAAATGGAAATAATAAGATTGTGGGTTTTGCTGAGCACTTCCTCCACACACACGTAAACACATATTTCTCCTCCTACCTCCCCACTATCTGTAATCACTGCCCTGATGAAGTGTGACCAATCCAGAAAAAAAGTACAGTGTGGGATGGTGGGCTCAGTGGAAAATCATAATTTATTTTCCACTCAGAAAAATCCTTTTTCTTCCTGTTCTTTGATAAACCATGGTTTGTGTTCTCTTCAGCAGCTTGGACAATGGCAGACTGTGCCTTTTCAGCACTCGAGCACTTTTGCTTTCGGTCGCTCTGCTATAAATAGGAAAGGCTTTGTTCTGGTGCTTTTGGATCACGGGCAGGAGCCACGCAGGACACTCCAGCCTTTCCATGCTCCCCGGTTGTTCTCCTGCGAGAAAGCAGCCACACAAACAAACAGCCTGCTCTGCTTGGACTTTCTCTGAAGTTGCAATTTCTTCCACTAAATGTTTACGCATTCCAAAGCCGAGGGACTGGCCCTGCATCTTGGGAACCCAGCACCAGGGGTTGGCGTTGCTTTCAGGAAGACTTGGACATGTGTATTTAACGGCTTCAGTTAACAAATTAATTAGCATGTTTTGGTGTTTTTTCCTTGAACCTCTGCTAAAATCAAAACACAGCTAGCATTTATTTTGGTGCTAAAGGGAACACTTTCATAAACACCAAATTTAGAGCCAGTAGAAGGATCCTGCCTCAGCACATTTTCAAAAGAAGGGGTTGATCCAAGGCTCTTTACAAAGTAATTTTCCCTCTGTTTCAGCAAGTTTGGAGTCAGCTGCTCAGTTTAGGTGTAAACTATAAAAGAGAGGGCAGTCTCCCACTTAGGGTCCCCAGTGTCCTCAAGCCTGACCTTGAGGGTCTGTCTGTAGGATTCTAAGTCAAAAATAATATTAATGGTACCTTTAGTCCCTGATATCCCAGAACTGGATGATGTGCTGAGCATGAGCAACAGGCAGAGAGGAGAGGGAACTCCTGAGAATCCTGATGCCTGGTCATGACTGGTTTGGCCCAAGACTGAACCACAGAGCAAGAAGCAAACAATCTGTTCCTCACAAGTGTCTTCCCTGCCTGGCCAATCTCATCAGTTACTCATTTGTGAAGCTTCTCCCTTCCTTGCTTTTATTTCTATTTCAGCTCAGCCTGTTGGGGTTTTTTTTGGTACAAATGAACTAAATTCTCCAAACACATCTGCACTGCTATCAGACATTGTTCTTTTAAAAAACTTTGGCATCATTTCTGAAGTTTCTCTATGTACACTTTCCTGTTCTTGTATTTCCATCATCCAGGTATCATCACTCAATAACCATACTGAGGCTGTAATGCTTTTCACATGGAAGGAATTGTGTTTTATTGATGGCAAATGTTGTAATGCACTTTCATGTCAAGAAAAAAATCCAAAAAAGAAACTTTTTATAGTGTATGCTACATGAAACCTCTACACTGAACCAGGCTGGAGAGAGAATATGTTTCAGTACACATATGCTATGACTATATATAGTAAATTAAACACTCCTGGCAGGCAGGAATGGGCACAAGTACATATCCATACTGCAAAATTTTTAGCATGGGCACAGTCAAGTAGCAGTCTCCCAGGCCAATTTCAGGCACAGATCATATGTTAGCAAAGCCAAGAACACTCTGAATAGGCATTTTGGATGTGGCTCTACCCTTCTAGGGACTCAGGGTACTTAGTGTAGTGAAAAAAAAAGCCAAGTGCCTTCAGGACCAGAGTGTGAACCCAGGCACTGTTTGGTTCATGCAACCACAGTGGTCAAACCAAGTGGACATCTTGGGTATGCCATTTTCTGACCTGCTACCTCATCTCATCTATTGTGATCATGTGATCACAATAGGACCAGACTCCATATGGATCACTTTGATGATGGTTTTATTTGCAAAGGGATGCCTGGTGAAAACCCTGCCCCTCACAGAGAGGAGGTTGGAGCAACCAGTGCCTCAGGGAGAAATCTGCTTCCACAGAGGGAACAAATGCTTGGTGTGCAGTGGGAGAGAAAATGGGAGAGGAAAGCCAGAGCCAACATGTCCACTGTTGGGTTCTTAGCCCAGGAAGATATCAGGAGAATGTTACCAAAAAACTCCAATAAACAAACAAAAAAATCTGCAAATAAAATAAGACAATTTTTGCTGGGGACTGTGGGAATCAGTGTCTGCAGCATTTGGAGGTTGGAGAAAATGCAAGGTCAGACTGGAGACAGAACCAGCTATGACGGTATGCTGGTTCCTCAAAATCAGAGAGTTATCCCTTCCAGCATCTCCACCAGCACTGCCTCATCTCATTTCTGAGCTCAGATGGATGAAAAGCTTTTCCTGGAAGGCACATGCACTGCCTTGGGTGGTGGGCACCTGGGTGTGTGACACAGCCAAGCCATACAGACACCTGCTTGGCATCCAGGAGCTGACTACACAACACATCTGGGGACAGCAGTGCCTCCAGGTAGTCATTACCCCACATCCAGTGAGACTCTTTGCACAGCTAGTGGATACCCTTCCTCCCACTGCTGATGGAAACACGCAGCCTGGCCAGAGCCCTCAGGTAGGTGCCACCTGTGCCCCAGCCCTGGCTGTTACTGCTGCCAGCACTTCAATCTTTTTCTGGTTATTTTTTAGGTTCCCTCACTGGGGGTGGTGTGGCTGAAATGCAGAAGGCTCATCCTCAGATTGTTTTTCTCTCAGTTCATACTCTGCTGCCACCTGCCATTGGATCCCCTCCAACTCCACCAACATGAGTGAGAGTTAAAATCCTGGAGTGGTTTTAGCTCCATGGGAGCAGGAAGGTCTGAACACCTCTTCAGAAAAGCTTGTTGGGTGGTTTCCAACTTCCTTTTTTTTTTTTCCCCTTTTTTTTGCAAAGGCAAAATGTTTAGCTACACTTTGGGAAAGTATCCAAGTCCATGGCTCCTTGCCTGAAGGAGCCTTGAAGCTTTTCAGGGTCAGATTGTCTTCTCAGCTCAGTCACCATGTGTGCAGTGATGTCAGTGAATTTGCATCTGATTTATGTACTGGAGAAACAAGATTACCACCCATCCCAAAGAGAGGAGAAATGGCCTTCTCCTTCTTTCTTTTTTGATTCTTGGAGTCTTTTCCTGCTTGACACTAAGAGCAAAACTAGAAAACCCAACTCAAAGCCCAGCAGCTAATGTGTCAGGTCACAGGTGTTGCTCACTTCTGTCAGTCACTGAGACCAATTCAAAGGCTTTCATTATTAATAGTGAGATTAGCTTCTCTGCTAGTGCATGGAGCTGCCAATTTTTTGCAAAAAAAGGCCAGTTTTTTTAATTTAGAAACGTGGCGTTCCATTGATTTTATGCACAACCATCAATTTAAAGAAATGAAAAAATCAGACCTCCTCACCCAGAACTATTTCCAGCCATGAGGTATGTGAAATCTGCAGGCAGACTGGCTCCAGGGACACAGATTTTTGCACCTCTTCATGATCCAGATCCCAGGGCAGATGCTTCTGAGCTTTCTCTGCAGGCAGGAAGGTGGAATATCTTCTTAGGGTATCTCATCCTAAAGTGGGCAACTAAACTGGTTCAGATCAAAGCACTGCTTTCTCTCTCTTGACTCTAAAGGGAGCAAACATAGGGTAACTAACCCAGATGTGGAATCTGGTTTAGGTGAGATAACTCCTTTCCTGCTTCTCTGGGCTCCAGCACTGGTCCATTTGCAGCTCATGCCCACCTTGGGCTAGGCTTTGGGTGGGATGGCTGATGTGTGTAAGCATTAATTAGTCAGTTCCTAGAAAGATTCACACCTGGCAAAACCAAGATGAAAATGCACTCCTGCCTCTTTCCAAGGGCACATCACTCTTGGTACATCTGCTCTCTTTCCACTTTATTTTCTTCCAGGCTTTATAACTATCACTCTCCTTTCTGCCACCCAGCATCAGGTGTGAATTCTCCCACTTGCTCAGCTAGAAGGGAAAATCAGATTTATACAAGCTCAGCTGAGTTAGGAGGTCAGTGCACCAGGGTGAGGGTCCAGATAGATGTCAAAAGTGCAAAGGACAAGCCAAAATAAGCCCGAAGCATAGAAACAGCCAGATAGACAATCCTGATAAGGGGAAAGCCATCTGCAAACAAGTAGCAGAGCCAGGAGGAAAGATCTGCTCTCATTCTATATTATTTCCTTATCTAGAAGTCTGGGCTACAGCAAAACCCTTTAGAAAACAGCCAAACATACGTTGCTGTCAGTTGTTTTTCGTGGATAGAAAAAGAGAACTCGACCTTTTCGCTGAAAACACCCCCTGCTCAGAGTTCCTGGAAGAGACTGAAGTCTGGTTTCCACAGTGGCTGCCTCTTACTGAGGGCTTAGGCTCATGTACGATTCCAGTTTTAGCTCTGGCCTGCAGAAGATCTGAGGCAGAACCCCAGGACAAGGGCAGGGTGTGCATGGATGCATAACTTGGCTGTTGCTGGTCCAGGAGTATCACGTTCCCAAGGATATGGAAAGTGGAAACTTGAGTTGTTTTAAATGGAGCATCTTCCTCTCTTGCTTCCACACTGCTGAGACTTTTCTTTTAAAATCTCAATTTTCTCCTTTTTCTGGTTTCTAGGGCTTGAGTGAGAAGAGTCATCCTCTCTTATTTTTTAGATGTTTATGTTCAACATCCTGAGTTTATTCATAGAGCAACAAGCCTGCCTTTGAAAATCAAGGCCAAATCTAGGTCAAATCTGATAAACATTTCATCCTTTGCTCTGCAGACTCAGAGGGCTCAGGCACTTGATTGTGTCACTGCAGGTCAATGACTGGCACCACATCACCAACAGGCCATGAAGGCTGAGCCCCAAAGGGGAGGCCAAAGACTTCAGCTTGAAACCTCTTTCACTGGGTTTCCAGCAAATGCATTTTATGCCCCATTTGCCAACAGTCACCGTTTGAGTTGCAGTATTTCAGTCTTTATGAGACCAAAGCCTCTTCACAAGCTCTTAGTTTTCTACACAAGAACATTTTTTAAGTATTGAGAAGGAGCTGTAGTTCAGCATATCTTGGTTGTTCCCTTTGTTGCACAAGAAACGTGCCATCCAAACCAATGCTTAGAAACATCTCTGCTGTCTGGGGAGACATCATCATGAAATGTGTTCGGTCATTCAAAAGTTCTGGAATTACTGAGCTTTACTGACTGACCATGTGACTGAAAAGCTCCAGACAAACATTGCCCTTGTGTCCACACACAGCCCTATCCCAGCAGCTCTATCTCGTACCAAAGGGGGCTGCAAATTAATCTTAGATGCTCCCAAAAATCTAAGATGTATTTTTAAACTGAAAGAAGCACACACTTTGAAAATCACTCACTTTGTCTTCCTGGGGTTCATATTCACAGAGCCCCCTTATCCATGGAGCAGCTCCAAGTAGGGGTGGCTGCTAATAGGAGTTGCTCCTACATGAGTCAAACAAAGCAGACACAGGATTATGGAACCATAGAAGCATTAAGGTTGGAAGAGGCCTTCAAGATCATTGATCCCCATCATTAAGTTAATTTTGCAAGCTCATCACTAAACCATGTCCTTCAGCCCCACAGCTACCCATCTTTTAAATCTCTACTGGGATGGTGACCCTACCACTTCCAGAAGTAGCCTGTTGCAATGCTTGACTATGTTTCCAGTGAAGAAATTTTCCCCAATATCCAACCTAAACCTCCCCGAGTGCAATTTGAAGCCATTTCCTCTCATCCTGACCCTTGTAATTTGGGAGAAAAGACCAAACCCCACCTGGCTACAATCTCCTTTTGGGGACTTATAAAGAGCAAAAAAGTCCATCTTGAGGCTCCTTTTCTCTAGGCTAAACACCTCCAACCTCCTGAACTTATGCTGCAGACCCTTCCCTAACTCCACTGCCCTCCTCTGGACATGCTCCAACCCCTCAATGTCTTCTTCACAGGAGGAGTACAAAACTGAACACAGGATTTGAGGTTGTGGCCTCACCAGGGTCCTGATGGGGCAGAAGGACAATCCCTGCCCTGGTCCTGCTGCCACACTATTGCTGGTCCAGCCAGGGGCCATTGGACTTCTTGGCCACCTGGGAGTGATGATGTGACAGCCCAGACAAAGTCAGAAAAAATCAAATGCAAATAATGAAACTAGATTCATGTGGTTCAGCCCTTTTCCTCTGTGCTCGTCAGCATATTTGCCACACTATGATGATGGCTGATAAGAAAACAGGGGGTCAAAGTGTCAAGAAAATAGGGGTTGTTTCCTTTGCATTAAATATGAAAAGCAACATCTTGCAGCTTTCTCATTGCTTAGCTCACCTCAGAGAGCGACTAAACTTTATTTAGGTGCAACTGAGAGGTGCTGGCTGCACAACAACAAATCATACCCATTAGTATGTTTCAAAGCCTGGGACACCTCATTTTTTCCTGGATGCTTTCCTGCCTTGACCAACAGCCCACGCACCATTTCTTTCACTCCAGGTAAAAAAATAAACAAAAACAAACCACTTGCCAATAATGATCAATGCACCTGTTATATCTTTGTAAGAGAAAGACTAATGCAAGATGAATTTGAGAACTGAAATTATTAACTGTACTAGATAGCAATCATTATGGATACATCAGAAATACTGCTTTTATGGCATTTAATCTTTTCCCTTGTCTCTCCCACTGCAAGATCCCTCTCTGCTGTCTCTGATAATTTATCAGATCACAGGAAACTTAGAATAATTTCTCCCAGTTTCCCCAAGGTGTTTTTTTTTGTTTTGTTTTGTTTTGTTTTTGTTTTTTAATTTATTTATAGTCTTAAAAATTACTTGGTCAGGAACTTGTCATTTTTTCCAGCTGTGTTGGATGGTCTAGCAAAGATATTGCTTTCTCTCACTTATATCCAGTGGATTGATTTCCAGCACCACCACTGGAGTTAGAGGGGCAATGTGATCTGTTACAGCTTGAATGACCAAAGCACTGACTAAAGGAGAAGTCTTCCCCCGTCTTCTGAAGTCTTCAAAACTATATGAAAACCTCCAGTCCAATCACACATACAATTTTGGGGCCAGGCAGTATGGTCTAGCCAGGGCTCTGCACACAGGAGCAGCCCATGGCACTGAGCAACAAAGATAAAAAAACCAACAACTGTCACCATTGCCACTACTTCATTATCTAGACGACCTTCAAATCCAGAGGCCAATCCCACCTTTTCAGTGGAATTCTCTCATCTTCTGTTTTCCTTGGGAGGGCAAATTTGCCTTGGCTGACACAGACAGCTCTACAAAAACACCCAGGTGCAAGGTGCTGATCCACTCACATGCACAGAAAGCAAAGATCCCCAAAACCTAGAGGAGCATTTTAGAGTGCTTCTCCCAGAAAGGAAGATGGAATTTTCTTATGTTCCCCTTTTAAATATTTGAGTATCAGGTAATACAGCAATAGTGCATAAATACATCTATCAGAAAAAAAAAACAAACCAAAACCCCCAAAAACCCCTCAATAAACCATTGCCCCTAATCTTTAAATCTCAGAGAATTAGCTCCTGACTTAGAGAGATCACCTTTGAGGACATCTTTGGCCAAACTCTTTTCTCTTGGTCATCTGCATGGTGGGGAATATCGGGATATCCCTCCGGACATCCAGCTTGAGTTTCTGAATTAACAGTCTGTGTAACACTTCTTGTATAGTCTGGGAAGCCTTTTAATGGCAATTTAGGCATTAATTTCTTGCTTTAAGAATGACTTTGCCATTGTGCCTAGTCCTTAGCTCATTGGGAGCTATGAGGAGTCATCAGGTGAGAAGTCACAAGCCACGGTATTCAAGGGTCTGCTTCCCACTGCTACCTTTGCCTAAATATTCAGATGGCTTTAATGGCTACAAAAGAAAACCCAGCAGGATTAAATTCTACCATTTATTACATGATGCAAATCATTACTTTGTATATCCTGCTAATAATGTTTTTAAACCCTTACTGTGAACTCAAAGAGGGCAAAGTAGAGTGCACAACTACAGCAGCTGTAGCAGAAAAAAACCCTCAAACTGCAACTCTCCTTTTCCTTTTAATTTAGATTGGTATTGACCTGCTAAGGAGAAATGTGTTTACTGTCAAGGTATTGGCCTTTTCTGGAAAAATGGCATCACAGCCTTTCAATTCTTTGAAATTTTCCTCATCACAAGTATTAACAAATGAGTACATATTTTATGACGAAATACTGATTTCTTAACAACGGCTGTACAACAGCCAAAAGCCCTTGGAAAAAAATCAGTTACTGCATTTTAAGCTATAAAAAGGCAAATAAATAAACCAGGAACTGCAGGATTAATAGCAAGATCAACTCCCTTGTTCCTTACATTCTTTTACCCATTTCTGATACCATTTCCCATTGAATAATATTGACTCAACAAAACAGCAAATACAGAGGCAAAATTATATTCATATTCACATTCACATTCATATCCCATACTTTCACCAGTGCTGATCTAAAGCATTACACAACTTTTATTAAGTACCCATCCGTTCTGAACCCTTGAAAAGAGAGTGAGTTTTAGAAAACATTTTCAGAAGTGAACTCTTTCTCGTTCTGGGAGACAGCTGCAAATTTGGTTGCCCCCTTTCTCGTATTGCACACGGGTGTGGGTGTGTTTCTGAACTTCACGTCTTCCGTCTCTGAGGTTTGTTTTCTTATTTGCAGTTGTTGTGGCAAAGAAGCACTGGAGAAATGACTTTGACACTTCATTTGCAAGCCCTGAGGTAATTCTCATCATTAGCACCAAACCTTTGCAAATTTAGAATTATCCTTGTCTCTGTTGGGTGCACCTTTTCACGTGTCTCCAGGACCAAGGGACATCAGCCAGGCTGGTACAGTTTTCCTTGATTTTGGTCCACAACCCCACTGTGGGGCTGAAAGGATGCAGCGGGATGGGAGAAACCCTGCATGTACTAGTGATGAGGTCAGTTATACACCTGGGGAAGGGATGGATCCTTTCATGCAGCTCCTTTGGGCTTATAATTAAATCAGTTTAACAGGGCACTAACTGAAATGCCAAAGGGCCAATAGTGACATTAAATCTGGCAGCAACGTCAGCAAATCTGCACTTCCTCAAGGCGCAAATTTGATCTCGTTTTAGCTCTGCTTTTTGACAGAACCAAATGTAAGATCTGCACACTGACCCTACGTGTTCAACACCTGCCTGGGGAGCTGGAAGAGGGCATGGTTTCAGGGCCCTACTACTTCCAGTGTAAAGCCGGGATCTGAGCATGGTGATTTGCATCTGAGATGACTTCTGTTGATGGTGTGCTTTCATTTGTCCATCTTCACCAAGGTTTCACCCCTCAGCCCCAGAGCGACGGACGCAAGCCCCCAGTGACTCCACCCAAACAGCCTTCGGGAGGTGTCATCTCCTGCACACCGGGGTCAGTTCAAACACCAGTGGTTTGTGTTTTCCTGTCTCTTGGTTGTCACACTGCAGGTGACCTAAATTATCTCTATTTTAAATTTTCTCTAGGTGATGAGACCTGATACAGGCAGGTGTCTCTGAGCAGGAGAACATGCCCTCAGCCATGAGTGGAGGATCCTCCTTCCATCCTTCACCACAGGTGCTGCCAACACAGGGTGGGCGCTACGTCTGTCCCTCTGTGCCACACACACCTGGCTCTGTAAATCCACAGTAATCAGGTAATGCTGCAGTACATCAACATGTTACCTGTTAATATTTTCTGGCATGGAAGAGCTCATGAGCTGCTCCAGGGCAGATGCCCACAATAAAATGCCAGTCTCGATGTGACTATCCCCAGAAAAACATTCTTTATAAACAAAAGCAGTGCACAGGAAAAAAAAAAAAGTCCCTGTGCCCTGTGAAACAGAACAATCAAAATATGTTCCTAGTTGGAAACTTATGAAAATAACAATTGGGGGGATCCTCTTGGTCAGGCAGAGACAGGGAGGCTTGAAACAGCACGTATCAAACCTTCCCTTGCTGGCAAGGAAAGGGGTTGCACAAGTTCTTCATAAACATCTTTATCTGCAGTCATTAGGCAACAATCCTAAACATTGAATGAGTTCTTCCCATCATTTCACAATAGGTTTTTTTTTCTGATTTCTAGGAACTGTTTTCAAGGACTGCCACTCAGCATCTGAGAAAAATGTGTGGCCATGATGCACAGTCAATTCTTTTTCTTGAGCATTGCCCCATTGCAGAAATACAAAATACCATGTCACCATGTACTCTACTTTTCTCTAACACTTTCCATACAATACCTATAAGCATATTACAAACATGAGTGGTTTTACCATGATTTCAAAGATCCCTGCCCAGAAGGAAGAAGTTTCTGTGCTGAATATAAGGAAAAGAGGATTGAAGGGGCAGTGTGAGGAGAGGCACAGGCATCTTCTTAATGCTCAATGCAATGCCCTATGAAACCCCAATCCTGTCTTTATCGAGTACTTTGAATTAATGTCTTCCAGACAAATAAAAAATACTGAGAACAAAAACAGGGCAGAGGGGAAAGTACAAAGAAAGATGGAACAAAAATGCCATTTTAAACCACTGGCCCCAACTCAGCATGGAACCATTTTCTATGGCAAGGAGCAAGTCAAGCAAATTCCTTGTTGAACTGGTATTTTCTACAGCTCCCCAAAAGCTGTGAATTTTGCAGCTCTGTAGAACAGAGGGTGAGATCCCTGCCATCACTGCTCCAAATCTCCAGGCAGTGCAGGAATTGCTGCTCCACACACAGTGACCGATGAGCAAAGGGACAGAAGCACAGGCTGGATTTTCAGACCCGATTTTAAGATCCAGCTGCCAAGTGGCATTGCAAAGACAGACCTCTGGAGATGTCTCATACTTATTTTGGCTTATTATCCTGGTGTGCTCATCTTAACAGAAATCAGCTGTTTTCCTCACTTTTACAATATTTGCAGAAGAGATTATTTAGCATCTGGCCTGGCTATTATTAAAATACGAGAGCATCCTGTTCTATCAGGAGAACACCACTAGCAATAATAAATGCACAAAGATCCTTTGCATCCAGGTTTCCTGAGATCTGTCTGGATTATTTAGGTTTTTTATCCCTTCTGCTGCAGCCTTTCCTTCCTATTTCCTCATGTTTGCCAACCAGCCTCGTCCTGGAGCAGGGGCAAAAATTGTATTTTCCTGGAAGAAGCCTTCTCAGAGTGAATGTAGCAGCATCATTTTCAGCTACCAAGGACTTCTTTGGAAATCAACAAGTAAACAAGCTGTGGGGGATTGAGGAGCTGCCTTAGTGTTTAGGCTTTGGTTTTATATTTCATAGTGCCCTAAAGTCACAGGCTGGAGGAATAATCACAGCACCTTCCAGTACCTTAAGGGGCTCCAAGAGAGATGGAGGGGGACTTTGGACAAGGGCATGGAATGGTTTCCCACTGCCAGAGGGTGAGGTTAGGTGGGATATTAGGAACAGATTCTTTGCTGTGGAACAAGAAGATCTTTAAGATCTCTTCCAACACAAACCATTCTGTGATTCTATGAATCACAATGAGAGGGAAAGGAGAGATCACTAAGCACTGGAGCCCTATAGATGTGCAACAAGGTTTTAAACCCTTATTGCACCTTATGTGCCCAAAGTCAGAGGCAGGGACAAACCAGACCCTAATGCAGATGCTGGGGGAAATCTCACCAACTGCACTTTGGAAGGTTGGAGGTGGACATCAGGAGAAGCCTGGGGATAGAATGGTCCACTGAAGCCCTGGCTTTATCTCCATGCTTAGAAGATACCAAAACTTGCTGGGCACAGCCCTGCTGAGAGGAACTGGTGGCTGTGGTCCAGCATGGAGCCTCCCTTGAGCCAGGAGACCAATGGAGACTACTTCACTTCACTCAACCAGCACTTCAGTGACCCTTCATTGATTACACCCACACTTATAGGGAGGAAAATGCTGTGTCCAAAACCACGGGACTATTAATAGAGGGACTTCAGCTGATCTCTCCTGGCGTAATCACCATCTGAATCTGGCCTTGTGGCAAACATTAATCACTGGCAAGTTGCTGCGGTGTATCAACATTAACAGGGGCTGTTTGCTTTTCTCTAAGTGTTGGGACATCCCACAAGATCCAGCTGCTCATCCCGAGTGAGCTGCCGGGAGGGAGCGGCCAAGGGCTGCCTCCATGGGTTGCAGAGACCTCTGCTTTTATTCCTGCCCCATCACAAATCCTGAGTAAATCTGTTGAGGCAGCACAACTTGGCCTTAGCTCCACACTGTTATTTGACCAGATCAGCAGTCTGGAAATTGGGTCATTTTTTTTCTAAACATGTGGTTTAGAAATGTGCTGTTTCAAAGGACACTATCCAATGGTGTGAGACCAAACACTGGATTTGTAGTAAAGAAAGCTAAACAACAACAGCAGCAACAACCAAAATTCAAAGATCTTTGTAAACATGGGGCCCATAGGACACTCTGACACAGTAGGGAAATAACAAATTCCCTGATCTATACTTAGGGAAACTGAGGCATTAAAAGAGGAGTCCCAAGCTGTCTGGAGAATCACAGATGATGCCAAAATTTCTCAGCTACAGAAATAAAACTAATTTTTCTTATATGTAGAAGTTCTTACCAATATATCTATAGGTATTTTTTTAACTCTTACACAACTGGAGTAGGGAAATTCAAGTCTGCTTGTTATTGAGGTAACACAGTCAACATTTGAAATGCAGGTTGCATCTACATATGTTACAAGTAACATATGCAATAAATGTGCACAGGAGTAGCAGGGCAGGCCTGAGAACTTCAATTTTAAATTATGTTGTATGTCCCAAGTTATTTGTTTGCACTGTATCAGATCACCAGAAATTTTTGGAAGTTTGGGCTTTGCCCTCTTTCTATCTCATTGTTTTATCTCTTATTGGTGCCAACAGTTTCCTATTCCCAGAGGGGAAATGCTGAGATTCCCCCTCCAAAGCCATACAAGTATCAGAAATAGTCCTCATGGGAACATCTCCACACATCCCTGACTGACATTACACCAGTAGATCTAAAGGGAAAAGATAATCACAGAAGGCCCAAGCTAAGTATTTAATTTTTTGCTTTAGGCTTTTGCTAAAATTTTTCTTCAAGATACTGAGTAGAAATGCTCACCCTGCTCCCAGTATTTTATCTGTCACAGTTGTCCCCATCACCTGTTCAAGGATTATGCATTTCTAATAGATCTGTTTATAATTTTTAACCCATCCAACAAATGTTTCTGGTGAATAATGCTCTTGGGCTGTCCTCTGCAAGCTTTCATCCAAGTGGTGAGTGTCTGAGCTGGACACCCTCACTGCACCCCAACCCAACCCATGTCCTAGTGTGACCCCCCACATGCTGCAGAGCATTGGTCATCTGTGAGAGGTTGCCCAGGGGAGTGATTTCACCCTAAAATACCAATATATTTCCTCCTGACCATGCAGAAGGTAACTAGGTGTTCATGTCAATCCTTGGATATATAACTGAGGTTATTTCCTTCTTTTCCCCAATAAACAGCTTGATGAATGTCTTATTTCATGTCAGAAAAGGGCTTGCTGCTGAACCATAAAGTCAGATCTTGCTTTTTCTCACCCTCACCTCTCCCAAAGAGCTTGTTTCAGACATAAAAAAAAGGCTGATTTAGGCCTGTGGCAGCTCTGAGCCCTTCCAGTGTTGCTCACAGCCACAGGAAATTAAAAAGTTAAAACCGAGGCCAGCAGGGAGAGGCAGTGTAGAACTGCATGGGACCAGCAAGGCCAGACTCCAGTGATGCAGAGCTGATGGTCAACCCTCACAACCCAAACCAAAGATGCTATTTATTGACACAGAAGGATGGGGAAAACACCAGCCACCACCACTTGCAGGAAACATCTCTAATTCCTGTCTCTTGCGGTAGTTTGAGTTCTATATGCCCCCACCACTCCACATGTCTCTGTACAAGGCTGTCCTCCATGTTCACCAGTGGTGGTAACTTTGCCTCCAGAGTGGTTGATTTCTTTGTTAAAGTGAAAGAGTTGCCTTAAGCTGCAGGCTAAACAAATCAAAAAATCAAAACCAACATCCCCAGCATGAATTTCAGTGGGAACTACTGTACTGCATCAGGACAGTTTGGCTCTCTCAGCCCTTGTGCTGACCAAGTCTGCTGTAGATATCCCAGAGAAATGTGCAGAAACCACAAAAACTGATCTTTAAGGTCTCTTTTAACCCAAACCATTCTATGATTCTATGAAAAGAGAAATCACTGTAACTCCTCAATAACCTGCCTATGTATGAATTTAATCTAGTCCAGCCTCTTTATTCAGATTTCATTTAGCTCAATATATGTTCTCCATACAGTCACACAAGCAGTTTTTATCTCAGACCTGTAGCAGGCAGTTCTCAGCCTGCCTCACAGGACCATGGGATAATTTGGAAAGGATTGTGGGACGTCTGCAGATCAACCTCTGCTTAAACAGCCTCAACTTGGAGGTCAGACCAGGTTGTTCCATGCTTTATCAGTTGGGTCCTGTAAATCTCCAGGAACAGAAGTGCCACAATTTCCCATGGCACCTGCTCCTGCACTTCACCATACAAAACAGAGAAAAAGTTTTTATTTCCATTGGTGGGAATCTGAATTAAGTGACCATGAAAGCAAGACTATAATGAAGGTCCCTCTGGGCTCTGAGTAGCTGAGATGGTTTAATCTGTTTGCCAGAGGGAAGCAGAAAGTCTTAGCTCTAATGCTTGTAGCACGAGTCCTGGAAAAACCAATTTCTATAGTAACTACACCACAGAGCATTGGTTGGTTTGCTTTGTTCCTCACTCTTGGATCAAACTTCCCTACAATCAGAACTCAGACTATAAGCTGGAATGAAAAGAGCCCTCAAGCTTTAACCACCACACAAAAAATGTACAGATCCATGGTAAAGCCAACAAGAGCTCCCAAAATCAGTATCAGTGACATTTAAACTTTACAGTCAAAGATTTCTCAAAACAATCAGAACCTTACACCTCTCTGTGCTACTATTTCTCTTTCACAGACTCAAGAAATAGCTAAAATGGATAAGAACTTACTATGAAACCAGGAACAAACTTGCCAACAACTCCTGTCCTCTCCTCCTGCAGACAGCCTTGGATGAACTTAACCTCACCTTCATTAGCTGCATCTCCTCCTACACCTGACACAAAGGTGGAGGAAAAATAGCCTCCTCCCTCAGTCCCCTCCCAATCCATATATCTTTTGCTGCTTGAAAACTATTCTCGCCTCAGGCGATGCAAATCACAAGATTATCTGTGACTGCATTTCTCAGGTCTGACCAGGAAGAGGTGGGGATAGCTCAACCCCCATCATGGAAAAGCATCACAAATCCAAATCCCTACCTCCCAGTTTAGAAATCTATCCCAGTTTTCCCTGGGAATGTTCTGGCTACTGCCAGTTCTTTGCTTCCAGAGTTAATGACCTAGCAAGATGAACAGAGCAGTCTGCACTCCTCTAAGAAACACAGCTTTCGGTAATTTGCAGACTCAGGAGAAGAAGCGACATTTGAGATCAGGTTTAGAAGGTGTCTTTCACCACCCAAGGGCCTGGAAACTTGCTTTTTATATTTAGTTGAAAACTCAAGTGCTGCAAAAATTGATGGGTCAGCCACAGACAGCTTGGTCCCATGTCCTACCATGTGCTTGCTTTGCCCTGCCTAGTGCCAAGAGGAGACATGGAAGAAAAAGAAGCGTAGAAGAACATTAACAAAAAAAAAAAAAAAAAAAAAAAAAAAAAAAAAAAAACCACAAAAAAAAAAAAAAAAAAAAAAAAAAAAAAAAAAAAAAAAAAGCCATTTTATTGAAAATGAAATTAAAACTTCAAATTAATATTACAATCATGACAAAATGCCAAACAATTCAATTTACAGTTGCAACATACAATACAAATAGTCCCTTTGAAGTTGAAGTAAACTGATCCACAATCATCGTCTGTGGCATAAAGCAGAGTGTGTTTGTACAATATGTGCATGAAAAGCAAATCTTGGGTGACAGCATTTGAAAAAATAAAAAATTAAAGCTTGTATTTACACAAAATGCTACAAATATTTTGTTCCAGCGGAAATTCAAGATTGGTAAAGCATATTTAACAAAAAAAAAAAAACTGGAATGTCACTCATATTACCTAAAGTTACTGTAAAAGTATGGTTTTGGCTGATATACTTAGAAGTACTGCATTAAAAAAAAAGCTAAGAGTTATCTGTAAACATGGAAGTAAACAAACATCTAAAAAAGTTCTCAGAAAATGTTAAACTGAAATGCATTCTATTTAAAAACAACAAGAAATTAAGGGGGGCAGAGAATGGGGCTTCTTTGAGCTCATGGCTAATCCAGGTTTAATTATTGCTTTTGCTCGTGGCTTGATGCTGCTGCAACCCAGCTCAGGGCTGAGCCTTGCTATACTCAGGGTGAAAGTGCAAAATTCTCCCCACTCCAGATGGTACCTGTGGAAAACTGGTAAATCTTTGCTCAGGGGACTGCTGGCAACAAAGGTTCAATGCTAAGAAAGACGCAGCAGCTGGGCTTTTAAAGGAAGCGATAAACGCCACATGAATGATGCTGTCAGGTAAATTTTGGCTTTACTCTTCTGTCCTGACCCAGTGCACCCGACCTGGTCACCCTTAGAAGGAGGGAAAGGGAGATTTAATGCTCTGTTCAGCAAAAAGGACATTGCGCCTGTTGTGCTGGAAGTAAGTCTTTGGTAGGATAAGTAAGCTGGAAGGTAAAAAAAGGCAATTTTTTCTTTTAATCTATGACTGGTGCCAAAGATTGCCACTGCCCGAAGGGAAGGGCTGTCGTACCATTGAGAAAACTCCGTTCTGGGATGCCAAGCACCTCACAAAAGCTCAGATAAATTGATATGATTCAATACATAGCACTGGTTGGGTCTGAAAATCTGATTCAAGAGCATTTCCTAGTGAACTTGAAAGCCTTTTCTGAATGGTCTGATGAGCATCTCTGCCTCTGGCCCTATGACTCCCTCCATGAGCAGCCTGATGTACTAGGCACCAGGAGAGTTCAGGAGCATGAGGGTCTACTGAAAGTCAAGGGGCTGATGCTCCTCTTTCCAAAGGTGCTCAGAAAATCCTTTCCTTCCTATCTCAAGCAGGCAGAGCCAGGTCAGACGAGGGCACGGATCGACTGGATCAGGCACGCACGCCTCGACTGGGCGGAGAAAACATTTTCAACGTTTGTCCCTAAAGGTCCAGTTAAAAAACCACGGGGACACAACAGAGTCCTGTTGGTATTGGGCAAAACAAAAGTCTGGTCTGTGCTGGATTTATCCAGAAACAAAAACCAAGTACTTGAATTTTACAACAAAGTCTTAAGGAAAAAAAAAAGAAAATCTGGGTTGCTGCCTGCAGCCACTATTAACAACATTTCAACACAAAAGCACCCTAAAAATTACTTAATATGCATACAGTAAACCTTAAAAAGCCCTTCTCAGCAATAACAAATAATGTACAAATATAGTACCTTTTATTAAATAGGAAACAGCTTGCACTGGCAGTACATCTCTTTTTCTCTTGCTTACTAAACAAAAAACAAAACTGAAATGTGTAACCAGACACTGGCTTTTTAAGTGCTGCTGAGACTAACAAACGTTACTTTACAGTTACAAATAAATGGACAGTGGTATGCTTCAAGCTACCACAAACCAACAATAAATAGAATCAATTACAGTTTCCATCTTTGAAGGAAAACTAAGTATTAGAAGAAAAACAAAGTGTCTTACTTATACTTTAAGCATACTTGGTATACAACCTTTAGAAGGCAAAGACTTTATTAATTTATTATTTTTAAGAGCACGTCATCACGCAGATTGGAGGGATGTACCATGCTAATGGCAGCTTGTTTAACAGCTTCGCTGCTAACGAGCGGTGAGGGTGGTGTCCAGCTCTGTGTGGCTGTGCCCAATGTTGATTTACTGCCATACTTTAGAGGTAGCCAAAGATTACCCAAGGAGCAGCTTGGAGGAGGCTGCGGGCAGCGGTGATGGAGGGAATGGAAGGAGGGAGCTTTGGCCAAGCCCACTGGCACGTGCTGAACATCCCACTGAGCCAGGCTTAACACCTGCCATGTCACCTCCCTGTCTGTCATGGCAGCCCTGGCCAGGGCCAAAATGGGGCCTCTCTGCAGGGTAGTTTGGCCACAGACAGTTGGGGTTTGGGTGCAACGTGTTCCCCTTGTACCACCCCTGGGAGCCCCAGGGTGGCTTTGAAGGTGAGTTTATGTCTTCTGCGTGGGCAGAGGTGAGTATTGCTGCCCTTGTGCTCATCCCTCTAACACAGCAACAGCCACATCAGCTTCAGAGCCACCACAGCATCCGCATGGCTCCCGCATTTAATGCTAACGGGTGGTGACTCGCTACCAGCCAGTTTCTGTCTCAAGTTTGAAACCTTTTTATCCACCAAGTGGGCTGAAATTGCAAGGGGAGGGGAAAATGTTTCACCATTTCTCCCTTAATCCCATTTCTGAGATATTTAACAATTAATCATTTGCAAAATATGGGCTTTGAAATGGTTTTGATTTTTCTTTGGGAAAAAAAACCCTGTTGAAATCCAAATCAGGCTGTCAAAATAGACCATTTTAAATATTAATCTTTTCAAATTTTTAAGTTCTGAGAAAAATCCTTGGAGAAGAAGAAATTAGGGGAAAATATTTCATCCTTCCTACCATTTTTCCAGTGTCTCCACAACTACTGATTAAAAGGCAAGACTGTGTTGAAGGCAACCAGACAGCTAATAAAAATATTTTAAACACAATATTTCCTTCATAAGTTATATAAAAAGATCCTACATCCAAAATCATTTGATGTGGATGCATTTGGGTTGGGTTTGTTGTTTTTAAGTCACATTGTAAACTGGTTCACACTGGAACTGCTTTTCAGAGTTGGGTAAAGGTCTGAGGTTTACACTATCGCAGAAATGTAGTAAGTAAAAAAAACCAAAACTAAATAAAACAAAAAAACCTTTTAGAGACCGAAGTCAATATATCATTACATTAAGAAAAGTTTAAAGGGTCCAAATGTCATTAAATAATTATAAATATTCTTTTAAAGTTATATGATGATTCATGTTAGCAAACAACCTCAAATTTTACACATTTATAATTTAAAGAAAAATAAAAAAAAAACCATAGCCGAACACAAATACTATGTATACCATTTTGGCTCTAGTAATATATATTGCCATTCTCATATTTTGCATAAGTAATAACATTTTGTTTTTTAGTTTTTCAAGGTTTTGGTTGTTATTTTTGGTTTTTGGCTAATGGAAGGCAAAACGAACGGATACAAAAGCAAAAAGGAAACCCCAGGGTTGGCTCACCTAACTTGAAAACTCATTCTCTTTAAGTACCCAAAAACAAACCAAAAAAGCAATGAACACAGAGAAATTCCAACCGTTATCCGCAGCAAGGCTCGGACAGAGTTTTTTGGGACAGCTGTTTTTGTCTGAATGGATCATGGCAAATGGAAGCAACTTGCTCTTTGCTTTCCTTTTTATGTGCACCAATACAAACCAGGTGAATTGCACTACAGGTGTGGAGAGGGTCCCATACGTTGTATGATTGCAACTGTATCTGGAGTTCATGGTTAGTTTTGGTTTTTTATTAAAATAAAAGGAAATGCAGCCTTTGCCTTGCATCACCATGTTTCTCCGGACAGCCGGGGAGTCCGTTCTCTCCTTGTTGGCAAAAGTACTCACTAGTTATTACAAAATTCTAGGGAGGAGAAAAAAAAGGGAAAAAATTCCAAAAAAAAAGAAAATAAAGAGAAAAAAAAAGGAGGGGGTGATCTTTGTGTGTGTGTGTGTCTGTGTCTCTGTGTGTAGAAAGTACATTTTAAATATAAAACAAAGTAAAATGGTTCCAAGGGAAAAAAAAAGAAAATATGTGCTTTGATTCACATAAGCTGAAACATGGGTTGTGGTGTGTTGTTAACTCTTGGGTTATTTATGGCCATTATCATCCCATCTACAGAGTTGCACATATTGGTAAAATCTGGGGTTTTTTAAAAAAATAAAACAAAAAACAGGCACTTCGTAGTTAGTCGACCGTTTGGTGGTTTGGTTTTGGGTTTTTTTTTTTTTTTGGCTTGCGGAGGTCGGGCCGGCTACGGAAGAAATCTCAGTACGGCCTCCAAACAGACTCATCCATCCTGCCACTAGAATTCAAGACGGTTGGGGAGCTGCTGTGGCTGCCATCCGCCTCCACCCCGTCACTCTGGGTGGGCAAGTTAGGGTTTAGCAGCGTGCTGCCGTTGGACGTGGTGGTGCACGGTGGGAGCATCCTGGAAGGGGAGCGGTCCCCTCCCGGCACCATGGGGAACTGGTATGATCCTGACGAAGTGCCATAGTAGAGATATGGAGTGCTGCTGGTCTGGAAAGGTCCACTTTGGTTTTGGGAAGAGCCGGGGTAGGGTGGTGGTAGGTAGGTGTGGTAGTGAGTGGTTGCGGACATACCCAGTGACATGCCTGAGGTGACTGGCGGTGTATAGGTAAAGGTGGCTGGATAGTGCATTCGTGGGTTGGAGAAGCGGCTCTCAGTGAGGGATGAAATGCTTGTGAACTGCCTGGGATCTGAAAATGGGCCCAGCTCTGAAGCACCTAAAAAATTATAACAAAAGACGGGGGAAAACAATTCTGTAAATACCATTTTTTGTATCACGTGATGATAGAATGTTATTTTTCTAAGATAACCCACTTCTTTTGGCCCCCAAGAGAACAGCAGATCATATCAAGTAACACATTGCAAGGAACAGAATCATACATCTGTCTTCTAGAAGCACTGGGCCAAACTCATCCCTGGTCTAACTCCACTGATGCCAATGGAGGGAGCAGCATTGCCAACCTGAAGTGTTCAAGGTCATGAGTCAGGTTGGGGGAAAAAAAAATCTCAAAAATCAAGACATTGAAAAAGAGCCAAAAAATGGAAGGGGAAAAAAATGTCTAAAATCAAGAGATGAAAAAGAGCCAAAAAAAGAAAGGTGGACTTGGAGTTGATTTTCCTTCTGGTTTCAGAGTTTCGAGGGTTATGTGTCTTTGTTTTTTTGCTAGAGCCTCTTCAGAAACTCAAGTCTGGTTGCACACGATAGCTGAGACTCCCACCTCAGCACAGGCTGTCAGGAGCTGGGATTTCCAGAAAAGCAGAAATCACTGTGCAACTTATAATAAAGCTCCAAGAGCTGGCAGCATTGAGTTAACTGCACCACTGACACCAGGGGAGTTACACTGGGGGTGACTAAGACCCACTTCTTGCCTTAAATCAATTTATTTAGGTGAGAATCCACTCAGCTGCTTCCTTTGGCTAAAACACACCGAAGGATGGGCAAGGCCATTAAGCTCATAGCAAAGATGCAGATTTTACTCTTCAGAGAAGTCAATGGAAAATTACAAGCCCAACACTCTTTCTGCCATTGAAAAAAATTTGTTTTCGTATGTAGTCTCTGCAGTCTGGTTGAAAAAAAAAGATCACACAGTTCATGACTACTGTGAACGTCTGGATGGTAACGCTGTGAATTGGAGTCTAACGCAAAACAGGGACGGGTAAACTCATTTTGCCTAATTTCTAATCCCACATCAAACACTCAAAGCTTTGGAGCAGAACTGGAAAGCAAACGTTAGCTTGGTGATGTGCTTAGGAGACTGTGGGATGGACAGGAGCAGAAGACAAAGATGGTGAAAGCTCGTACTGAGAGCCAAAAGAATGGAAAACAAAGAGGGCGTGGGAAAAAGGACAGAGGAAAGAGGGAAAGCCTAATGAAGAAGTACAGAGCAGGAGGAGGTAAATGCAATGGCCAGTATACAGCAGCTACATATATTTATAGAGAGCTGGAAAGAGCAGGGTACAAATAAAGGGGGAAAATTATGGAATCAAATGGACCCTCCCTGCACTTCCCAGCTGATACTCCTACAGCTTTACAGCCCTCCAGATCCAAGGGTTCACTCTCCTCTTTGTGGGTTTGCTGAATCTAACTTAACTAAAAGGAAAATATGGCACCTTCTAGATGCCAAACTGAGGCGCTAAACCCTGAAATGCTCTGTGTATCCTCAGTTTAAGATGAAGCAATGATTTTCCTTGCAGACAGCTTTCAGATCTGAGCAGTTGTCATTGCTGTGTAAAAGAAAGGTCTCTCCAGCCCTTCTGTTCCTGGTCCACTCTGCTATAAGTGACAGACTCAACAGTCCCAGCCACCTTGTGTGGCACATTTTGGGATTTAGATGACTACTCTTGCCTGTTCTCCCAGCTCAGTGAACCCATGCCTACAGTGATAGCTAAATGCAGCAGTGGGGGAAAGCTCAGGCATAGTTTGGGTTCAGGCTGGAAGACCTGGGCCACAGCCAGCCAAGCCTCCAAACCAGCCTGAAACCTGGGGATTATAATCCTCCATCTGCAACAATACTGAGCACAAACCTTTAAGTGGGCAGTAAAAGCCCATTCTAAACTCTGATGACAATGTGATTACTATTATCTTTATCTGGGACTGAATCAGTGACCTACGGGTGAATGGGTCTGTCTCCATCATCAACCCCTCCAACCACAACACCCTGGAATGTAACATAACTTGTACCTTTACAGCAAACACTCTACTGCTTGATGCAACTTCTTTAGTTCCCAACTGCAAACAATAGCCAGAGGCAATACCACCCAGATTCAAAGCTGTAATTTTGGAACACTATCCTTTATATTGTGAACAGGTCTGATACGTATCTGGAAATATAAGGTTAGAACATAATTTCTCCAGCTGCTCAAAATACTGAGTTTCAATCTGCTACTGCTTATTCTCTTTTCTTTATTTTTTTAAATTTTTTATTTATTGTTATTGCTACTCTCCCAGCATGAACAGAGTTGCTCTTAGTTTACCCTGATAGAAGCTAAACAAGACTTTTACAATCAAAGGTGGAATTGGTGTGAGTGTAAGGGTGTAGAACAACATTGGTATTTTTGGTTTCTTTGCAACCAATATTTCTTTCTTGATACAAAGCTCTCCACACAGTTTTTACACATTAAAAGGCAATCTCCCTTTCAGAGCTAGATCCAAATATTATCTGCATGGGTACTGCCAAGAGATCATGTCTGTGTGGCATGACTGGGAATGCGCACACCACACGTAGGCATTTCATATGTGGGGCTGCAGAGCTCCTTATGTACCCTAGTAAATCCACACTTGTTTGTTTTTACTGTTGCTTGTAAAGCACAATCCTATTTACCCAAAGGCCAAACAACCATAACCCTGCCTTATCTCGCTCATGACTGGGTCTGCACAGCTCCTGCACAATCACTTCTCCAACTCTGCTTTTACCCAAGTGCCTTTTGCTGTCTCTGTAACTCCCTGCACAGTGCTGTGATTTGTTCCCAGCCTTACTGTATCTCCATTATGTAAAGATATTTTTAAAGATCAGAAAAATTTCTCTGAAATGCCTGTTCTAAAGTCCCATTTCTAAGGGAAACTTACTAATAAGTCAGCTCTAAACCTCAGCTTCTTGCCACATTCACTGCTATTCAATCTTGCTGATGCATTTGCACTCTCCTCCTCCTCCTTTCTCTGTGCTACCTCCTTATGTCAAGGCTGATTTTGGTTCTATCTGGAAACCCCAGACACCTATTCATTTATACATGTTAAGCTCTTTGCTGGGCTGGGAAGAGAAATAGTTCTACTGGGTATGGCGCCCATCTTTGCATATCCAGCTGTGTACAAACAGTGATGTGGATCAGCAATACAGTAACATGACAGTGCAAGTATATAATTCATAATATAATAATTATAATATTATAATAATTTATTTATTCCTCTCCCCAGGAGGATTAAAGATTTATGCTAATTTTTCCTCCGTCAGAGCAAGAAAACTATTTGCATCTGTGAATTCCCACTCTCGTGACAGCTTGCACTAAATGGGTGAAGCACAGACCCTCTGTCCTACATCGTGGCCACGACATTGCAAAACAACACTTTTATAAAGAGAAGAGACTTTACTTTGTGCCACCAGAAAGAGAGACATGGCAAAGAGCACAGCAAGTGATATTCTCCTACACAGTCTCATCAGCTGACTGGGTTTAACAATAACAAAAAAAAATTAGAAAAAGGTATATTTTTTGAAAAAAAAACCCCCAAAACATTTTACATCTGAATGAGTCCAGGTTAAACTATTTTTAAATTTTCCAGGCCGATTCCTTCCTAACATAGCCTGGCACTCCAGTTTTCTGGGAGCTAAATGTTTAGAACAGAAAAGCAGTCTTGTTAATATACCAATATATATGCTAACATCCCAGATTCAAGAATACTGCTCCAGTGTGTTTCATATTTAGAATAAGAACAATTAAAATTCCATGTGGTTTCACTTATTTTGATGTAGAAGCCTCATTAAAAACCCTAGACCTGGGCACTTGCCAGCAGCCAGCTCAAATAATTTTGCATTTGCGCTTAAACCCAATTTTACCTGTTGCAGCTTTGCAGCTCCACCATTCACAGCTGCATGTTTGCAGTGGTCATTTTTCTTCTGCAGTTTACAGATGCCAGCTAGTGCCAATTAATGCTCAGATCTCAATTAATAAGCTGTGCTTGTGGTTTGCAGAAAATCAGGCAACAAATTTCTGTCAGGTTTACAGCACTTTGGCCAATTGTTCCCAATTATTAAAGATCATAATGTATTGTGGGCAGATTAACTCCTTGTAGGTACAGCCAGCTGACATCTACTTTAAAGAGTTACAGGATACTTTTATAACTTAAAAATATTACAATTCATTTTGTTATTTATTGCTATAAGGTCACTAACAAAAAAAGTCCCCTTGGTTTATTGGACATGTTTCATGGGGAAATTTCTAGCCCATCAAATCAATGCAAAATCTTTCGATGCATGAAACCAGAGTGACATTGTATTCACTGAATGGTCTGTATCAAGGAAATTCAGCAACATATAGTTAAATTTATTTACCAGTAGCTAAATGATTCCCTTGTGCTTTGGGGAACTTCAGCGTTAAGACATTTGCTGAAGTCAAAACTAGATTTTGTGGGGTTTTGTTCAACAGTTCAATTCAGGCTGGGACATTGTACTAATTGACCTATTAAAATTGTTTTTTCCTTCCCCAGCATCTATGTCTCTGAATTATAAGTGCAGCCTGGATTACTTACAGCTGATAATATTGCCTTGGATGAAACATGCCACACACTTCACATGATGAGACGATTTCAGTCTCTTACAGCTTTGCCAAACTTTAAATGTTCTGGCTGAAATTGTCCATGCTGGGCGCCTGTCTCAGGCTAAATTTTGATTTATGCATTTATTTGTTTTTAAAATTTCAGCTGAAACTCTTTTGCTGGGAAAAATATATTGTTTTACCAATCTTAAACTCCGAGGAGCCTTCCTTTGAAAAGCTGTACCAGTTCCATGCTTTGAAGTAAGGACTTGAACTTTGGAATAGGAGTGGCCTTTGTGTGAGAGATGTTGCCATGAAAATCCAGCCAAATATGAACAAATCATAAGCACTCTGACTAAAAATGGGCAGAAGAGTCTGTGCCCCTACAAAGACACTTGTCTAGAGACTGGAATGAAATCCAGGAGTCACAAATCCTAGCATTTTTTCTGCAAACATTGCTAAAACACAGGGACATTGCCACCTGTCCCCATGCCAGCCTAATAAAGGATCAGTCCATCGATGGCTCTATTCTTTGGTATGGCAGAGCCTGAGTGAAAGGAGACTATGTGGGTGTTCATATAATATTGCAAAGTAAAATTTGGGAAGGTGGGGTTATTTGGGGTTTGCTTTTTTTTAGAAATCTGAGAAACTATAAACATAACCAGAAGCAAACAAAGGGATATTATTAAGGTTACCACGTGAAGAGTGAGAAACTTTGGAAACACCGGCATTCAAGTTACTTCTCCAAAAGCACTATGACAAAGCATTCAGCTACACAAGGTGCTATTTCTTTCTCATTAACCCACCCAAGCTGGCCTGGAGATGTATCTGAGTTGAGGAATAGAGAAGACTGTTGTCTATATATTCCCCAGATCTGCTGCTCCAAGAAATCAGAAAAGGTGAAATAAACAAGGCGAGAGAGACCCAATTATTTCCTGAGTTAACTGGATTTTATATGTGTTTCTGCCACATGGCTCCTACATGACTCAGTTGAAATGTCTCCAAATCCCATTTTCACTTCCCTCATTTTCTGTGTGCAGCAAAGATGTTGGCTTCTGATTTGCACGTGCGCTAAATATTCCCAGCTGCAACTGAAGCCAACAGGATCACAGGTCTGAACAGAAGGCTACAGACAGAACAGAAATTGTGCTGTAGGTGACACAGAGAGGATGAAGTGAACAACACGAGACCTTAGGGTCAGTCTCATTTCTCTTTCTAAAGCAGGTTCTTTTTTCTTGGGAATATTGCACTGCAGTGCATATATATGTTATGGCAGAAATATTAACGCAAAGCCAAGCAAGAAATTAAGGATTCCTTCTTCAGAGCAGCACTTAATGCTCTGCAATAAGCAAGGCCTTAGGAAATGCAAAGAACAAGAAGCAAACAAAATATTGAAGAGCTGCTCATTAAGTTAGCACTGTCCATCCTGTGCACTGAATGAGACAGCAATCCCGTGGGAAAAGTATCATGTGATCCCGTAATTAAAATTTGTAATATAATGCATAAGCAGAATGAGGCTGATTTAAAGTTGCACAGGCAATGTAAGTACTGAGATTTTCTAATTTCTGAGCTCCTGGTTTTGCCAGTCTTAAGGATCCTCTGCAGTGTGTTTTAATGGGGGAGCGATTATCTTCTAGCTGGATCTCTTTGGGTTTTCCCCCAGCATCTTTCTGTATCGGGGGAAAGCGTTACTTTGCTCTTCATTTTGTCAAATTCTTGTTCCCTGCCTCTGCTAGTAAGAGTTTATTGAATCACACAGAGCACGATCTTTCTGCTTTCTTCCAGGCCATCTTTTGGCTTTCCAAAGCTGCTGTGCCACCTTCCCTCTGGCTGCCACTGTAGAAAGGAGCCTGGGACTGCAATTCCTGTGGCTCCCAAAACACCTCCTCCTGGCTGTAGCTGTTAGGTCCTGATCCCACCAACCTACACTGGTGCTCAGCTTCGTCCTGGAGCTCAGGGACATTCCTCCCACACATCCAGCAGCGAGTGTCTACGTGCTGGGAGGGCGAGGGCCATGCAGAACCACAGAAATAATGCAGCAGGCTTCTCCCTGCCTGGTTTACTTTCCGGATGAGCATGTGTCATCTGGATGTTTGGAAGCATTTATCATAGGAAATGATATGTTTTTTGAATGCTCTTTTCCCTCCCTTAGTTCAGGAGAAAAAAAAGTAAAAAAAGCATTTGACATAATTTTTTTCTCTAATTTTCCCCCCAGGTCACCCCAAGAAGGTCTCCTGGCAAACAATAGCTGTAGAAAAGATGTGAACTGCCCCCCACCCCCCATTTTTTCACCTCAACAAGGTGTTAACTTCAAGGCCTAGTTGGGACCATTTAAACTGCAACATTATTAAGCACAGCAGTCTCACAAAAGTCAGAGGGAGGAAGGAACACTTTAACCCTTTCAGAGCCACACACACAGCAGGCAAGACCCTAATTCCAGTGTATCCCTTCTCACAGTCCCTCACTACCCCAGTTCACACAGTAAACTGTACGCTGGTGCCTCCTGGTATTTAGGTAACAGGTCTTTGGCACCTAAAATACCATGGATTAATTTGCAGATAGATGTTTTCACTGAATTTATGGTGCTGCACCTAAGCCCTTTGCTGGGAGAAACACCCCATAAATAACATAGTTAGCAGCGACCATTAAAGTACCACTGGTGCAAATAAAGGAGAGCGTTTCTCAAGCAGAGATGTTATATTGCTTAACACCAAAATTGGAGTCTCTTTGCATTTCTTCAGCCTGGGCTCTGTCATTACCTGTCCTGCTCCCTCAAAAGACTTTTCTGCTGGATGAAGCTGCTTTCCTTTAAGGCACTCAGGTCCTGCTGGGTGACATTACCCACTGAAACACAGGTGGCTGCTCACTGCACCCCCAAAAATAGCTCATCTAAAATTCAGGGAACATCAATAGGTAGAAAATTCGTCAACCAACCACTACTAGATGGACTCTTAGGAGGAGAAATGAAGCTTTGGAAGCTTCAGCCATCACTGCCTCATTTATAGACGTTGCCTCACTCGTCCAGGATTCATAAACCTTCCTAATGAGAACCACAGGAGGGGGACAAATGGTCACATTACAGAAATAGGTCCTGGGCTGGTGGTTTTGACCTGCCACCCATGGATGCCTGCTGACCTGGTGTGATGGGGAGCCTCTGAACTTCTCAGCCTTTGCTATCTCATCTCAGTGACTCCAGTCTAGAGCTGTCATGGGTGATTCGGGTGGAAAGGAACTGGCAGTCTATCAAAGCCCCCTGCTTGTTTAAAGACTCAGGTCATCTACGCTCTACATTGGAACCAAAAAGTAAACAAAGTTTCCTGGAAATAAGTCCAGGAGCTCTGCAACACAGCATGGCACAAACACGCACACAAGAGTGCAGCGCTCTCCGTTCACTTCTCCCCAACTTTCCCTGCCTGAGTTTCAGCCCTCACTGCCTTTTGCCCACTGAAAGGCATCAGCAGGAGCACTTGAGGCTTTTCTTGGAGAGCAACCTCAGAGTGTTGTATACAGCAAGGGGGTGAAACCACAGGGCTGCGGAGCAGGCACGGTGATGGTGAGCAGCAGGACAGGAATCCTGAATAAATCCAGTGAATGGGAAGATAATATACATCATGGCTCACAGGCTACTTTGTTCCTTTTTCTTTTTTTTCCTTCTTTTCAGAAATATGTGCCTTAACAGTCCAGTATAAATATTTGTTTCCAATGTTGTCATGAATTGTACTTTTCCACTGCATGCTACTAACTCAGAAATACCATCTGATCCTCAAGCAGACACAAAGGAACTATGTTTTGCAGGGACAGGGAAGGAGGGGAAGCCCTTGGCATTGCTCTGTTATTTCACCCTTTAAACCCCTCCTTTTCCCTCCCCATCCAAATTTTCCTTTCGCATCTCATTCAACTAATGGACATCTCTCCCGAGGACAGAGGATTCCTTGCTGGTTCTTGATTAAGAGTTTTTAAGAAGCCGGGAAGGAAGATATTCTTTGAAACTGGATCTACTGTAGGATGGGAGCCAGCACACAGGACACCGTGTCTTTCAGAGAGGGCCACACACAGTGCCACTCCAGTCATATGACTTCTCTGTCACATCCTGAAGCCATTTCCAGCTCGTGTGCGAGTTTGTACTCCCATTTAGAAAAGGATGGGATATATTGGGAACACACATATGGAAACACTTTCAGGGAATCAGTTTCCATGAAATCCATAATAAGCCAAGTGGCTTCAGATGTGGCAGTGTGCCTCAGATTAGCCAAAAAAAAAAAAAAAAAAAAAAAAGGGGGAAAAAAAAAGAAAAATCTAACGCTTTCATTCTTTTTTTATTGGTGGG
>VZTR01033455.1:700434-730653 GCA_013400775.1 Chaetops frenatus | reverse complement strand
GGTGGGTGGAATAAAAAAGAAAATTAAAACCAATTAAAGACTTATGTCTACCAAAACAGGGAGTCACAAAATAATACAACTAACAAGAAAACTCCTCCTTCCCCATATAAGGATGCTGCTATCAGCATTCCTGCAGCTGCCAGAAAGCTCTCCTAATATCTTGCAAGCTCATATGGGGTCCACAGAGCTGTGGCCCTGCCTGTGCAAGCCTGTGTGGGTTGGGCAGGTGCCCACTGTCTGGTAACCTGCGCAAGCAATTTTTTCCTTCCCTTACAAATTTCCCTTCCCTTCCCTTCCCTTCCCTTCCCTTCCCTTCCCTTCCCAAAGCTGCAATTGATGATAAACTATCCATTCAGTTAATCTCCTGGAAAATGCTGGATTCAGGAGGGGATATGCCCTGGATGGAGCTGGCAGTACCCAGGCAATACTAAATGCTGGGTTTAGTGCTGGATGGCGTATTTGGTTTGCCAGGCAGGGGGTGGGTATCACTTGCCTGCTGTGCTTGGAGCCAAAGCTCCAGAGCAACTCCCAGGTGCCCTCACCAATGGGTGCTAGAGAGCAGGAACAACCCCAAACTGCACAGAAAAGGGCTGGAGGTCATGTCAGTGTCAGGCAGGAGGGAAGCACCCAGCTCATCTGAGCTACTGTGGTGCTGGAATAACCTCTGCACAGCTGAGGAAGTGGGAAGAAGCAGGGATCAAGTGGCAGGAGTTCAAATGGGAACCAGAGAGATGCTACGTGCATCTCCGCGACAGCTACCCGCCTTTTTATCACGAGAAAATAACCAGGAATTTGGCTCTAACTGGGGCCGTATCCTACAAACTCTGCTTTTCCTGACAAACAAATGACTCCACAAATAGTCCCTCTGTTTCCAATAGGGTTATTTGCGGTAGGAGGGACCACCCAACATGAGAGGATCAGGCCCTCCACTCCCTCACTCTGCTGCTCGCTTCAAACTTCCACAGCCAAATGTGAACACAAAAAAATACCCACGAACTGCAAAGGCTTTTCCTCACTGCTGCTGGAAAAGCCCTGGCCTAGAAGGGCTGTGGAAAGGCCTCGTGTGCTATTAATACGATGCTCTTCCTGGCTTCCGCCACCAAAATGGGGATTTGCCATTTGTTTCTCAGGCTGGTTCTTTCCACTCAAGCCCCGGCACAGTAACTAACTGAAAACTTCTGCATCAAGGAGAAGGTCTCCTTTAAAGTTTGGCTTGGCTTTGCTTTCAAAGAGTTGTCTGTATATTTTAGAATATGTAGAACTTGCCTTTGATTTAAACCTCGCTCTTAACAATAGACAAGAGACGATTTCTCTACTGAGCGATTTAAACAAAAACAAACATATTTTGGTTACTCGGCCTCATTCTCAAAACGCTGTGTTTTCTTTTTTTCCCAGAGAAAAACCAAACCCTACAAATCGTTACACTTCTGGCCAAAAAAACTTAAATTCACAAATGCAGAAAATCCGTTTTTTTTTTACCCTGAACAGTATCATTCACAGAGAAAGAAGAGCACCTCCCCAGCCCCCAGACATCCATAAAAACATGAAATCCCCTCATCTAAACAATTAAAACCATACTTTTTTCCTCCAAAATAACTTCTCCTTTCAAAGGACATTTTCAGCCTCAGTCCCTGACCAGAAGCAGGGTCATAATGTTGATTTTTAATCCTCCCCAGCACGAGGTTCCATGTCCCCAGAGGGCAAACAGCCACACCTCATCCTGCTGGGGCTGCGCAGGAGCAGCTGCTCCGAGGGGATGCGGGCACTTAGCCCGCAGGACTTCTGGCTACTGGGGAAAGAAGAGGGGAGACACCAGGCAGGCATTTCCATCTTAGGTTAAGGATTTTAGCAGCAGGCACAATAATGCTATTGGAGTGAAAACAGTGGAAAATAACTCACCCAGCGACAGCCAGAGTTTTTCCCTTACACTGAGAACACATTTCCCCCAAGTAACACAAACAGTAGTAACATTGGGCCCTGTGATAACATGGTCAAACATATCAGCATGACTCAAGACTCACTGGCCAAGGAAATTTCAGGAGGCTCAGGGTGAGAGGGAGCCCTGTGGGGAGAGCCATGGGTGAGCACCAAGCCGAATCCTGCTCCCATGTCATGGGGCAGAGTGAGAAAAGCTCAGGGATGTCACAACCCTTGGCGTGGCAGAACCAAAGCTGTGGCTCACAAGCCACAGAACAGGACTTGCCACCATCACCGTGAGCTTCAGGAAGATGGAGGAAAACCTTCCACACAACTGCTGTGCTGTTTCTGCTGGAGCTGCTGCTCTCTTATAGCTAAGAGTCAAAAATACTGAGCTGTGTAAAGACCTACAGAGGTTTCAGTCCATGGATTTAGGCACTCAGTGCCTGCTTAGATACCAAGATGCCACAAAATTCAGCAGAACACAGCTAAACATAGATGTAAAGCAGGGCTAGAGGCACCGTATCCCTTCTTATACTCACTTTAACAACATAAAATTTTCAATCTCATTTAATAAAAGCTGTGTAAATCCCTCTGTATATTTTTTTCATTCCTTTCAGGCCTTACCTGAGCTTCCTACCAAATTAAGGCGAACTACTGTAAGCAAAGTTTCAATCCATTTTAAGATGGTCTACACAGCATCCCCATTCATCAGCTGAGCTGTAGCTTAAACCAGCCCAACTCTGAACACCTCTAAATAAATGTTTCTTCTCTGTAGTGTAAAGTCTGAATACGAGTTTTATCCTCCCAGGAAGGTGGTGATGCGAAAAAGAAACAGACTTGAATCTGTAACAGCTCACATCATAAACATGCTCGAGGCTGTTTGATGTACAGCCCCTTAGGCTGTACCACTAGCAGCTCTTTAGACCATCAACAGAGATTTATCTCAGATACGGTATCTTGGATTTTAAGTTCAGATCATCAAGAGTGATTAGGAAAAGAAATAGAAAGCCCACTTAACCATTAAAGCTGTAACGAGGGAAAATGTGATACAATGCTTTCTGGCTTTTGCTACCAATTTATTTTGTGAATTTGGTCTAATAATTTGATTTTTCCTCTGTAAATTTTGCTTCCTATACAATGGATATTTCAACACTTCATATTAGCCAAGTGACAAAAGTTAGTAGTACAGTTTAGAAAATGTTGTGAAATCCTTTGCTGGAAAATATTGTAAAGTTACAAATATTATAGGTACAACTCAAGAAACATTTTTTACAAGCTCTTCGATGAGCAAAGACACAGAAAAAGTAGAAGTCAGGCAGCGCAAAGAGAGCTTGACTCGAAATAAACTTTCACATGCAATTCTGATTTCTGAGATTAAAAAAAGCATACAAAGTCAGCCTGAATTATCACCTTCAGTTGTCTTGATCTGCTTGAGAAAGCAGCAGCAGAATTGCTTTAAAGCAAACCTCCAGCGCATCTGCAGCGCAGGCTGGTGAGAGCAGGAGCTGGCCCGGCTGAGCACCAGGCGCCAGCTCCAGCCCCACTGTGGCTGGAATGGCTTCCTCCATGGGCAAGCAGCCTGTCCAAAAAACAGCTCCAAACCAGTCTGGCCCACCTACGTGGGCCAGGCCAAATGGGGAACGGGTTGGGTTTGGACTACCCTTTAACACAGCTTCCTATCTAATTTTGGAATCTAATACAGTGGCTCCCAATTCAGCTCTGGTGCTGCTTAGATCCTCCCTGTGCTCCTCTTCACCCATAAAAAAGAAAACAACATGGGTTGGCTTCTAGCAGGAATCAAAATGAAAACAAAAACAAACAAAAATCCCTTTGGAGGGAGATATTTGAGAGAGGAAGAGGGAAGAAAGAAGGAAGAGAGGTGCTTTTTTCCCATTGCCAGGATTCCTCTGTGGCTCCTCCAGCCATGCCAGCATCCACATCACAGTTCCCGGGGACGTCCTCTGAGCAGCTTCTGAGATGCCTCTTCCAATGAGCCATTTCATCTTGGTCTTATGTTGCAGAGATTTCGGGTCAGCAGCCCTCCTGGTGTTTCTGAGGAACTTGCTTCCCTTCCTATTTGGGCAGCCAGTCACCTTTGCAGAAGGTCTATTTTTCAGTGGTCAGTCCCTAGACCGGATCCCTGGCCTTGCAATTTGCACACTTGAGGATATCTAAATGTTTATGATCTTTTTCACAGAGGTCTCTATACTTTGCCTCTTTCAAGGCTGACAAACCCTATCCAGCTCTAGTCTTTTAACTGCACTCAAATTAGCTATTTCAACTGAAATTAATTTTTTTGGCTGGGATTCCTTCTTTGGGACATAGTTTTATTTTTGTTTTCAGTGGCAACAACACACATAACTAGTTGGCCCCACTCAACAGGAATGATCTGCAAATGTTTGATCCTATTTCTCCACAGAGGGGCACAGATCATATGATCTCACAAGGTCTCTGTCAGTCCTATAAAACTATGATACTGCAGACCTATTCTGATTTTGCACTCCAGGGGAAGTGAGGGACCCCTTTTGGCCAAGCTGAGAAGGTGATGGGTCCTGGATGGTCCCTTGGACTAATCTGACTGACACTGTTTGCTTCTTATTACAAGCTGTGACAAGCAGCTTTGTCCTTTCTTTCCTGCTTGTCCTGAAGCCTGGAAGGAGGTGAAGAGTCACTGAGCTACCTCAGCACACTCCTTACAAGTTCATTTTTGCACTCCCTTCTGACCCCCACTCACTACTACCTGGATCTAGTAAGGCTGCAGCCACTGCCACCACCTTGCTGGTTCCCTTCACGTTACAATTCCCTTTTGTACTCCATCTTGTAACCAGCTGTACTGTATCTGAGAGTGCAAATTCATAGGGGACAGGCTGATTTCCTTTTTTTCTCCTCCTCTTTCACTGTATAGTCCTTAGCACAAGGGGGATGAGACCTCCACAACCATCACAATACAAACACTATCAGCAGCCAGCAATGATTCCAGAAAAGACCCATTAGCTATTCCCAAATACAACTATTTGATCACTGAACTGCACTGCCTGCAGGAGCCAAACCTGGATGCTCCAGCTAAAGCCAAAACCTCAACTGATGCCTTGACAAGGGGACTGATCTCCTGTTTGTGGAAACTTTTCAATCCCACGTTCAGCTTTCAACACAACACAAAACATCATTTCAGCACAAAATTAAATATAACAAGCTGTGTTTTTACAGACCTCTATCCAATAAAAATGATGTGCCTCATAGATTTTGTCCTGTACCTGTGCTTCAAACTGGTTTTCCAAGCAAGCCCATTGTGCAGCCTAATTATATAAACTTAACCAAGGTGGACATACCTTTAGCTGCTGGCTTGGTAATATTCTGCCAATTCTAAACAGTACCTGTTTAATAGGAAAGAGCATTAAAAAACAGTGACGCCTATGGATCAGAGAGTGATAGCCCACTTAAACATTAAAAAAAACAAGTGGAAACCACACATGTGGCATCACTAGAGCTTATGTAGGGGCTTTTCATCTCAGCTAAATGAAAGAGGCTTTGTGGATATGGCTCCTAACCCAAGCATACCACCTTTCACTGCTCACTGCCAGAGATCTGTGATGTTAAGAGATGGAAAGATTGCCATGACGATGCCCTACCCCTCCATTTTGCCTGCAGAATTGACCCTTAGTTTAAATCCTTCAGGCTGTTTTCTCTGCAGGTGCTCCCCTTCTTTCAGCATGGTTGCTCCTCTTACTCACAGAAGCCCAAGGAGGCTTCTTCTAGCTGCCTATTCCAGCACTCTCAAATTACAAAATAGCATATTACAGCCAACACTCATGGATACCATAAGATGAAAGATCAAATGGATGATTAGAGAGACCTTTGGGAACAACGACTGGGAAGTCTGGAGATGACAGGGCTGAGCACGTAGCATACTCCTCTCCTCCTCCAAATGCACCTTTAAGCCACCACAAAATCCCCTGCATTAAGTGTATGATACCTCTTTTGCCAGACCTAAACGTCTTCACACAATAAGAACACTGCCTGTCCAAGTAATCTGAAGAGATTAACATAGTTTCAAGTCTCTATTCTCAAGTTTTCCTTGATTATTTGTGGAATAATAAGGATTGTGGAGAGCAAAAAGGCTGTTCTGGCTTGGTGTCTGCTCCCCAAGGGGGCCACAGCCTCAGCTCTGAGCTTTGCTTTTGCCAATGCAAATGCAAACTAAACCTGGGAGGAAAAGACCCTGTGACTATAGTTGTGTTTCTTAAAACGAAAGATTAAACAGTGCAGAAAAACTAAGGGAGAACATGCATCCTATTGTTTTATTCCTGCATCTCCATCTAGGGTAGTGTGTGAGGAATTAAATATATGTTGTTAGGACTTTGCATTTGGACAAATACAAAAGCAGAAGAATTCCTGAAGGAATTGCAGAAGCCCACAAAGTCAGTGAAAAATGCTTTCCCAGTGCGTTTTTTCGGGTGGGTTGGAAATGTAGAGTGCCACTAGCAATTCAACCCAAAATAACACCTTTTCAGTGGATACTGTAGGAGTTTGGCTGATTAGGGAAGGGAATTTCCATGATTTGATAGATTACAGTGAACCCACAGCAAACTGAATTGACCAAAATACTTTTTCACAGTCCTCTTCAGACTCCTTGCAAGCCAAACCAGTTCTGTGCCCCACACCAGCCAGTTCCCTGCGGCTTCTGCCACCTCCCTGAGATCCACCACAGCCACCTCTGTCCTGCCCACCTCTCTGTACCTGTCACCACCACAGGAACCCACGAGAACCCACGAGAACCTCAGAAATCAAAATCAGTGCTATGTTCTGGCAGACAAAGTTATATCAAAGTTGTAGCAAGTTCAAATGAGTGGAAACTAAAGTTAGACAAATTCAGACTGGTAGTAAGACCCACATTTCAAAGCGAGATTAATTAGCATCTGTAACCAAAGGTTGTGGTGGGTTTTGCTTCCCTGGAAATCTTTAAATGAACACCAACTGAGTGTTTGGGCTTGCTTTTTTTCTCAAAGGTTGCCCTCAAGTTCAAATGAGAGCTAATTTGGGGAAATCTTACACCTGGGTTCAAAGCAAATGTTCACACGGGGTTCACTGTACAACAATCAGTGAATTTATACATACAGAGAGGTTTGCTTATGTCAAATTATTTTTCCCTGTACCTCACAGATGAAGCTTCACCATTGCTAAAAATCTTCACACTCCACAAAAACTCGGACACAGCAGCACCATCAAGCACCATCAAGCACTACCAAGCACCATGTGGGTACAGGGCTGGGCTCTCCCTGAGGGGCCACTCTACCACCTGCCCACTGCTCCCGTGGACATGGGGAAACTGTCCCAAGCTCAGGAAGGCATCTCCTGCTTTTGATCCCTTCCCTTGCTCTCTTTTGAGTCAGTCTGAAAGCAAATATTAAGAGATTTCCAGCTTAGTGTCCCCAAATACTCTCCCTTTACACATATGAAATAGTTCCTTCTCCCTTAATAACATCCTTCGTGAGCCATGGGAAGGTGTGCTCCCTCATTTTATCTCATCCATCTTCCTCTCCTTCACTGCCTACGTTGTTTGCTTTTGTACAGCCACAGAAAATCTGAGCCACTTGCATGCCTCTTGCTTCCCTTTTGGTCACCAGTATCAGCCCAGTATCACCAGTATCAAAGCTCTTTGAAATCTGACAGCCAAGCTGGCAGGACACCAGGTTCTTTTCTGCTAAAACATCCATCAAGAGGAGAGGAGATTTGGTCATGTGTAAAATGGGGGCCAACAACCATTACTAAACCACTTCAAAAAGGTGTTTTTGAAGCTCTGTTGGGATCTAACACTCCCTTGCTGACCAAATTCAGTGTGGTCAAATTCTGCATGGCCAGAAATGAGAGGAAATTTCACTGAAAACCAAGGCAGCTCCATCTATTTCTATCAGCAGCAGTTTTTTCCTCTTTATTTTTTTTAGTGTAAAATTTGCAGAATTTAAATCATTCAGCTCCTGAAGGCCATATGATGCTTCTTTACCTTACCTTCTGCCAAATACAGTTACAGTCTGAGAAGGACCAAATTCTCCTGCATTTTATGGAACCATTTAATAAATTCATATTAGCCAATTAATCAAACCCAATTCAGTGCAACAAAGATGCATGGCCACAAAGACTTAAGGGCCACATCACTTAATCACAGAATGGTTTGGGTTGGAAAGGGCCTTTTCAAGGTCATCTAGTCCAATCATCCTGCCATGGGCAGCGGCATCTTCAACTAAGATCAGGTTGCTCAGAGTTCCATTCCACCTGGCCTTGAGTGTTTCCAGAAATGGGTTATCCACCACCTCTCTGGGCAGCCTGTGCCAGTATTTCACCACCCTCACAGTGATGCTTTCTTGTCTGATCTAAATCAACTCTTTCAGTTTAAAGCCATTCGCCCCCTTGCACTGTCACTCCATGCTCTTGTCAGAAGTCTCTCCCCAGCTTCCTTGTGGGCCCGTTAGGGGAGGGGGGTAAATAAGTGATCACCCTGTATGTACCAGAGAGCTTCACACATGGAGATCCATTTCCTCTCCACATCAGCACAGATGTGATCCTGCCTCAGCCACCATTGCTGGCTCCATCCTAGGTAGAAAATCAACAGCAATTCCAAAAAGGGAAGGGAGAAATCATCAAACGCCTTTGCAGAAGGATGAAACAAAGAGCTCGATCCCACAGCCTTCCTGTTAGAGGCTTATTGACTTTATTGGGAACACACATCTAGGTAGTGGCTCAGGATCTGCCCCTTTGGAAGTCTGGAACTGAGGACCCAGTTGCCCCACTAACAATTAGCATTCTGTTTACAAAACCCAACCGAATCAGTAAGAATAATCATTACAAAACATGCTCAGACTGTGATTCCGGTTTAAGTTAATATAATTTTAATGAGTTCTTCAGAAAAAGCCTGGCACTTATGGAAAATTTCCTTAATTAATATCAGACCCTAAATTAGTAATAAAAAAAAGCCCTGAGTATCATTTGGTCTCAAGCTGGAACTAAAGTATGTTTTGGCATCATTACTAACTGTTAGCGGCAAGTTCTGGAAACAGATGCAAATCTTGATATGTGTCCTAAATATAAAACACATTGCAAAAAAGCTCAGATAAAAATATATCTATACATCCACATATATTTGAGTGTGCTGTTTCCTGCCTGTATCAGCAACAAATTTATTCCATTTCAAAACATTCCACTTGTTTCTTTTCAGAATTTTTTAAAATCCCTTATTTCAGGAGTAAAACTTCTTCCCTCTGCTTTCATTTTTCCTGTTTATTTCCTCTCCCAACAGCCGTTTTAAGTAAATGAAAAGGGCTTAAAGACAAACATTGTAACATTCAAACATCTGAAAATCAGCCCGCTTGTTTTACCACCTAAATATGGGTATAGGTGCCTAATTTGGGGCCACCCACGCTAGAAAAATTTGAGGTGGGGACCATGCAATGCATCTTCTGGACAATTACTCCAATGAGAGATTCAGCCCAGTGGAGAGGCTGCTACTGAAAGCCCTCAGATGAGTGCCAAGGTGCTGAGATTCCCAAGTGGCACCAAGTGGGCAGGAGACTAAAAATGGAAAACCTGCGGTAAACAAAATAAATAGAACCACTGAAAAATAATGAAAAAAAAAAAAAAAGGAAGGCAAGTTACAAGTTTAGGGAAGGCGGCAAAATGTTGTTTCCAAAGACCTGAGCTCCCTCAAGTTCTTTACTTTGCCTTGACTCAGTTTCACCTCACAGGGAAAGCACTGAACATTAGCGAGGAGAAATGGAGACAGAGACAACCTTGAGTCTTTCGGCTTACATTTAATTAAAAAAAAAGAAAAAAGAAGAAGACAGAGTGAAAATTGTTATAGTCACCAAGAAAAACATCGCAGCATAGTGAGTGCACCAGAAACCGAGCTGGCTTAATGGGTTTGCCAAGAGCCTGAGACAATATTGCTGAAGCGTGAACTGCTCATTCATTGCAGGGGCTGCTCACACCAGGGCCGTGCTGGCAATAGCCACGGCATTAACTCTTCCTCTGCTTCCCACAGCACATAAAGAAGAACAGAATTGTACTTTGGAGACAGCACTAATGCCTTCTCTTATGAAAGGTCCCATCCTGAAATGTGCTCATTGCCCACAACATTTAATCAAGTTAGCAGGAATTAAGGGATGAAAGCACAGCTACTTCCGTGGCCACAGCTTCTACTTAGTTGCTGTAAAGTTTTCTGAGCTCCTTAGGAGAAGACATAGATTTTTAAAAGTTGTTTCAAAGACCGAATTCCCCCAAAAGGGAAAAATCTTTGTTACAAAAATCATGTGAGTACATGACACTGGCAAAACCCAGGTAATTCACATACAGGATGAGAAACCCAAGATGACAACCAGTACAGGACCCCAAGAAGAAAAAGCCCATCACAGTCAGCCTCTTTCTCATTGACATACAAATACTAAATCCAGAGGTTCAGCTGGAGCTGCTTCCATTACATGATTTTTAGACTAACAAGAATGAAAATTAAATTGTATAAAAAACCAGTATTGTCCCTGATGAGTGCATGGCTGACATTGCATTTATACTTGCCAGCCATCAGTGAGCTGGGAGAACAGGAAAGTTTCTTAAATTTCAATTTGTGATGAGGGTCCAGGATGGCCCAAAACATTGTGGTGATTTATCTACAGAGCGAGACAAATTAATGGGAAAGCTTGGCTATGCACAAATTAGCAAACAGGGTCAGGGCACATTCTCTAGCTCTAAGTCCAGTCAGTATGGTCTGGCCACAGTTGTAATGTTAAATCCTGACTCCATAAGGGGGTGGCTGACTCTGAGCTGCCCACAGAAGCAGGTTCAGAACTCTGCTTATTTCCAAACCACAACTGGGACCTGTTTGTGACCACGCTGGCCCACCCCACTCAAAACCAGCCTTGCTGACAGTTTAACAGTACTGGTATTTAACAGTCCAGCCCTACCACTGTGCAATTGATTGGTGAAGATACCACTTTCTGGCCATTTTAGTTCAGAGGGATGGGTCTGCAGACTTCTTTTGTTTAGGGCCTGAACCCAGCATCTCTCTCATCTATCTCAGCATGCCCCTGCTGAATGACACAGTAAATATAAAGACAGCAAAGTCCACTCTGCAACCTATGGGGTCTCCAGGTAGTGGGACAGCAGTGTCTGGGCATGGTGGCACATCCCCAGCTGACAAATATCTAGGAAGAGTGCAAGCCCAGGGCTGGAAAAATCAGGTTTGGTGATTTGTCCTGCTATTTAGATTCAGTTTTCATTTTCTCATTTGTCATATGGAATCTGTCAAACCCAGACAGGATCTTCCACACTCAGCACTGAACATGTTTGTGGTATACCTGCAGGACAGGTCCTCCAGCATCTGATGATCTTGACCCTGCAAGTCTCTCTCAACAGTGAAGCAAAAAGCAAGAGACTCGTGCTTAGGGAGAAGGGTGAGTAGGTCCAGGAAAAGTGTAGGGGAAGACAAAGTCTTCCCACCTTCCCATTCTCAGGATTCTCAACAAAATTGAAATCAAGCTCAAACCCTGCAACAGCAGAGAAGGTCGAGGTCAGGGTGAGGTAGGGTTAAACCAGGACTAGAGCGTAATTAGGCTGTGATATGGATATGTTTATGGGATAGTTAAACTGTCTCTTAAATCACCTCAGCAAAGGCAGACTATCAGATCATACATGCCTGTACTTGAACTACTCACCTAGGCTCACTTTAGAGACAAACAGGCTCTTCCCAGGCACTGCCAGGGACCAGCACAGATCACCTGCAGACTGGTCAAGTCCTGAAAATTACAGTTTGTCCCACTGACTCAAAAGGGAGTTGAGGGTGAGTGCCTCAGGAGTGGATGTCTGCCCTGGAGAGATCTATACCCACCCCTCCTTCACCTGCCTGGGAGCAGCCCTCTTGTGACTGCAAGAACAACCCGACCTGTACTGCCTGCTCTGAACCTTCCATGGGAGGACTTGCTGGATCAGCCCCAAAGTGTTATGTAAAACGGCTGTGATGTGTATATTTATATGAATCATATACATTAATTACATAATAGTCACCCATGCTCTCCATCCCACATGCACTTTGGTTATGTATAGGACACAAAGACTGAGTGCATTCACTATGAATCATGCAATAAGACTACATCCCTCAGGCAAACTCTCTCTAAATGACCCTTTTCTTATATTCTCATGGCTTCCACTACAATATTATTTAATTAAGAATATTAATCTGCTAGGCCACCAACTTTCACTGTCTTCTGGGGAAGTCTGAACAGACAGACATTTTAATAAAATATGGGGAATCCTGCTCTTTTTATGATTGAGTCAGAATATTAAGGTAAGGCAATTTCATGGCCTCATGAACTTGTTTATTTATTTGTTCTTGATATGAATGTGAAACTTCTGGACCAGAAAGATCATTGGTTCAAAAGTTGCATGAATGATGGCAGACAATCTTTTTTTCGCTCTGCTTTTCAGCTCATACTGTTGAATACTGCCCAAATACCTGGGACATATCATTGATTAATTGTAGAGCAGTGCAAACAGAGCACTGATCCCCATTTGGAGAACAGAAGATGAACACCTGCAGTTTGGTAGCCACGGGTGCACGTGTGCACGTGCCTGCAGCACGCATGCAAACCTGCCAGTTGTGAAAAGAAATCATTCCCGACACCAACATGACCAGTTCAGCTGCATTGCAGCAGCTGCCCAAGGAACTCCTCGGGGCTGCAGCCTGCTGCCCTTTTCTCCTCTCCCACATGATGAGGAACTGCTTGCACTGCTATGGCAGTGCCCCACCACATCCTGTCCGGCAGCCCCAAACCTCTTCTGATGCTCAGCTTAATCTGGGGTTGAAACATAGGCAACTTCTTCACCAAGAACCATGGAATCCTTAAGTTTGGAAAACACCATCAGGACCAACCCAGCAGCACCATGTTCAACATTAAGCTGTATCCCTAAGGGCCACATCCATGTGCCTTTTGAACACTTCCAGGGATGGTGACTCCATCACTGCCTTGGATAGCCTGTTTCAATGCCTGACCACCATTTCAGTGAAGACTTTTTTCCTAATAGCCAATCTAAACCTCCTCTGGTGCAACTTGAGCCCATTTCCCGTCCTCCTGTCACTTGTTACTTGGGGGTAGAGCCCGACCCCAACGTGGCTGCACCCTCTTGTCAGGGAGTTGTAGAGAGTGAAAATATCCCCCCTGAGCCTCCTTTTCTCCAGGCTGAGCCCTCCCAGCTCCCTCAGCTGCTCCTCATCAGACTTGTGCTCCAGACTCTTCTCCAGCTCTGTTCTCTTCTCTGGACACGCTCCAGCCCCTCAATGTCTTTCTTGTCACTCAAAAGTGAGCACAGGATTCAAGGTGTGGCCTCACCAGTGCCCAGCACAAGGGGACAGTCACTGTCCTGCTGCTGCTGTCACACTACTTTTGATACAGGCCAGGTGCCATTGGCCTTTTTGGCCACCTGGGCACACTGCCGGCTCATGTATCCATCCCAAGATGGGGAAGTACACCACCACCTTGGCCATAGGATGAGTGTGGTTTTGGTCAAAGGAAAATGATTAAAAGTAGCTCTTGAGGGCTGCCACTGACAATAAAACCAGAAGCCACTCCTGCTTTATTGGATAGAATATTTTCAACATCTGGGTGAGAACAACTTTAGCAGTTGTCCAGGTAAAGCCATGGAGGCCCATGGAAAGGCTGGGTGATGTGAAATTACAGCAGATAGGAAGTTCTGTGCCTGTAGGTGTGACAGCCAAGGCCTAAGGGGGAGGTTTTACTCATTTTTCCTTCTGCATGATATTAAGCCACAGGCAGTAAACATGGCATTCATTAAAATGACCTTGTATACTTTTAACAGCCTTGATAATCAGATTTCTGCCACTGTATCGGAAAGTGACTTTTAGTCAAGGCCTTATAAAACTCTAATTTCTCCCTCATGCTTTAGAGATGCCTGAAGTTTTCTAAGTATTTTAGTGTTTCTTTACAGTCATTTTCCAACCTCTTCAAAGTTCTGTTCTCTTCCTAAATATGCATTAAGTAACTGAGTGGAGAATTGCATTTCTTTGAGTGGAAGGGATAAACTGTTTGCTGTACGGGCAACTTAAAATTTGCATTTCTCTCTCTCTTTTTGATATAGGAGGGGTTGGTTGCTGCCTTCCCTCCCTGTGGCACTGTCAGTGAAACCCTTGAGAGGCACTGTCAGGTTTGCAGCTGGGGCTGCATTGTGCCTCCTTGCATCCTGAGCATCCGAGAGGGTCCTTCAGCCAGGAATGCCTCTCTCTAGATTTGAGTAGAGCATTTTTATATCTGTCAGCAAACACTGACGCACAAACTTTGGCACTTGTGGAAGGTCAAAGTCCCCTTTTTTACTCTTGAATCTAACTGGAAGCAAGATCCCCACTCTGGGAAAAGGTCAGGGCATTGCGGAGGCATCACTCGAGCCCTGGAAAGATGAAGGGCAGGAAGCGCGAAGGAACTGGCCATAGAGCACGGCAGGAAAGTTCAGTCCACGGCCACACAACGTACACAGCCAGGTCTTTTAGTCACTCTGCCTGTGCCTACATGCCAGGCACTCACGTCTGAATACACACAGACAAGCAAGGGCTGCAGGGCAAGCATGAGGCGTGCAGCTGCCAGGTCCCAGCCGAGCCTCTCCTGCAGGTATTGCCGGGGGCACGATTGCAAAAATAACCCATCTGACAACACAGACCATCAGGAGGCTCTGACTCAAAGAGAACCTGTTTCAGGCCAAACAAAGCATTTCTTCAGCATCAAGCTGATTGAGTTTTTTGACCCAAGTTGGGGCGTTGCATGGAGAGCCCACAGGAGCCTGCTCCAAAACCCTCCAGCCCTCGGCACACATGGAGATCTCTGGCATCTCTGGGAATGCACAGTGCGCTCGGGCTGCAGAGGGGTTTGCAGCTCTTTGTTTGAGAAACAAAGCTTCCCTCCTCCAAGATGAAAGAAATCAAGAAGTCTATGCTAATCAAATCCTCCACGCCTTCTGGCTGCAGTTCAGCTTGTCAGGGATGCAGCTCAGTGGAGTGATCAACATTTCCAGTGCTATGAGCTTGGTGAAAGGGGAAAACACGACAGCAAGAAATTCACCTGGCTGGGAGTCAAACAGGTGTATGGCAGCAGCATCCAAGATTATAATAATATCTTGCAAACATGCAAGAAATAGATGTAATAAGACTGATTCTTTGGTTTTCATTAATGAATCATAAAGGCTCTCTTTACATTACACATGCTTTTTTGGCATACACTGCTAATATTTCCACACTTGCAAAGCTGGAGTTTTAATACTGAGCCTCCCTCCCCTAAGGTTCCTCATTTTTGGCAAGAGGTACAAGGTGACTGTGTGCCATGACAGGCTCTCTCTTACTTTGGGGCAATCAGATTACTCTACACAGATGGTTTTATCACTGAGACCATTAGAGGTGAATTGCACAACATATAAACGTGCATTTGTTTGGTAGAAAAAGTCTCCGTTCCTCGCTACTGTCTTGTCTGTGTTCCTAAATGTATTTCCTCTCTCCTGTATCATTCCAAAGCACAATTTGTCCAATCTTTACCTTAAAGTGACTCAGCTTGTTTCTGATAGTCATCTTAAGTACATATTAACTACAGAAACAGGTTTTCTTGAGCTACTGGATTGAAATGCAGGAGAATGAACCTCAGCCTTAACTACTGAAGAAATAAAGGCATCTATCTGTCAGGATGCCTAACAACACACACACCACAAAAGCAAAGCACCAAAAAATAAGAGAGTATAGAATTTACTTTAAAACACAAAATCACAGAATGGTTAGGGTTGGAAAGGACCTTAAGATCATCTTGTTCCAACCCCTCTGCCGTGTGCAGGGACACCTTCCACTAGACCAAGTTGCTCCAAGCCCCAACCAACCTGGCCTTGAACACTTTCAGGGATGGGGCAGCCACAGCTTTTCTGGGCAACTTGTGCCAGTACCTAATTACATGCAAGTAAACATCCTTTCGTAGGGGAAATAAGAAAAAAAAAGAGAGAATTTGTTCGAAGAATCAGGTTCACAATTTAAAAATAATCTGATCTGAAATGGATCTAAAGGTATTGGAAAGAGACATGCTCAGAGCAACACAGCCGCTCTTCCATGCTGAAAAAGGATTTTGAATCCTGCCTGCCACGCAGGAACCCTGGTACCACTGCTGAGGTTTGCTCTCCTTGCTGAAGTTTGTCTGAGGCCACAGAGGCAGCCGCTGCCAGTTCTGTTCCTCTCTGCATAATTGTTTTAGGCAAAACAGAGTCTTTACCTGAGAGGCGTCTGGGCACATCGGTAATGGCTGGAAGTCCTGTGCCTCGAGTGGAGGACAGGGGAGTTGTGGAGTGAATGGACGGTGAAGTCATCTGGCTCAAGTAGGATGGGTAAGACTGGTCATAGGACCACGGCGGGGATGACTGCGCCTGCCTGGGGTCTAGGGGGAAAAACAAACAAACAAACAAACAAAAAGAGACATTTTTTTTTAAAAAGAAAGAAAAATTTTAGGGTATAAACAGCCTAACTGAAAGGAGTGGGATTACTGAACACCCATACATCAGTACTACGAGGAGTGGGAATGTAATGAAACACAACTTGCTCCTCAACGACTCAGCCCTTTCAAGTCTTGGTCTGTGCTTTTCCCTCCCCAGAACAATTTCTGTGGGAAATTAACAGACCAGAGAGCAAAACGTAGAAGTTGTGCTGCAAATTCCTGGTGTCTCTCTTCCAACATGTTATACCAAGAGTTAGTTGCCAGTCCTCAAGAAATCAGAAAGAGAAGCAGACAGCAAGGATGAGCCCCAGGTCTGATCTTAGGAAGTGGACTTCACGGAATCACAGAACCATTACAGTTGGAAAAGACCTCTAAGACCATTGAGTCCAGCACTACCAGGTCCATCATTAAACTATGTCCCTAAGTGTCACCGCTACAAGTTTTCTGAACACTTCCAGGGATGGTGACTCTACCATTTCCCTGGGCAGCCTGTTCCAAAGCCTAAACAACTGTTCAGTGAAGAAAATTTTCCTAAGATCCAATCTTAATCTCCTCTGGCACAACCTAAGGCTGTTTCCTTCAGAGGTGGGTAGACTCTACAGTCAGCACTTGGCACGCCTGTCAAGCTGTTATCCAGTTCAAACATCACACAACAATGTTTTCAGTGCTGAAAATACTAGCCAAGGAGAAAAATGCCATTAATCTTATCAGCATCCGTCAAAAAATGTCCCATTTGGATGCTGGCCCAATTACTTACAATCCCCTCTATTAGAAAATACGAAACCAAATGGTTTGGGATAACTATCAGAAGCTAATGATACCTTTTGATGTATTTGCAACAGCTCACTAAGGAGGAAACGATTTTAAGGATAAACACAGTTCAATTTTTGCTGAAGCACTGGTGGAAGGAAACCTAGTTTTACTCACTGATATTTGGATTTATAAACCATTTGCTCTCAGTTAATATCTGGTGATAAAGATACCATTGAATACCTCATAAATTATGGTTTTTATTTCTTTACATCAATAAAAACAAAGCACTTTCAACCCCAAAGTTTGTTTTGGGCACTGCACAAGAAACAGAAAACTATCTCTGAACCAGCTCATAGAAATTGCAGCACATCCCTTCAAATTCTGCCCAGTATTTTCAGGGAGGCACTTCAAGTCCATTCAATTTGGAGAACCTGCTCTATCAGAACACTGTGTTAAAGCCCTGCTTTGCAGACAGCAATGTGACAGCCATATGGCAGAAGCAAAGGTTCTCTTTCAGGAAATTCAACTTTTTTTTCTCTTTTAAACTCCTTTCCCTGCTCTTTCACACAGCAAAACCTTGTAGTTTCAGCTACTTCTTGTTTATTATTTCTCTTCAGACATGATTTGTTTGAAGAAATGTCTGGAAAGCAGATACTTCCTTGAAGCAAAATAACTATATAGATATATATAAAAAAAACAACCTTCCAATTTAATTTTAAGAGGATTTTCCTGGAGTTTGCCATTTATATTAGAGCTGAGTAATATAAATGGTTAACATAAACTTCTCAGAAATCCAAAGGACACTTGATCATTAAATGTAATGAACTTCTTTGTTTTAACAATTTCAAGGCCAGGGTTGTATAGGTTGGCACAGGTTCAAATCTGACTGACTGCTCATAGTAACATCTGATATTGACATATTTCTCTGCCTCATTCCAGTATGATAATTCACCATACAGTCAATAGTAAATGATCTTCAAGTGGGAACAGAAAGTCTAGGCTTGCTGGGAAAACAGTTTCAAAATTAATGGTGTGTTAGGAGCATAATCTCAAATCCAAGATCCTTCAAACTCCAAGACCTTTTCAATCTCTGCTTCTGAATCGAAAGCAGAGTCCCTTCAAGTTTTGCATTTAGGTCAGCTCCAGTGCTAGGAGGAAATAACATAGCAGGTAAAGGCTGGGAAAAACATCATAGTAGAGGATGTTTTTACATCATTTTGGTCTTAGATGTTAGAAAGCTCAGAAAAACAGCTGCCCATCTGGAGGCTTATGCCACTCCTGGTAGTGTAATCCTCATGGCACAAGAAGTTCCTGAGCATCTCTGGCACTTTCATCACTCTGAACAACCATGCTAGACTTGGTTCTACACTTAACACCCTCAATCCAGCAACTGTGAATCTCTCCGAGGACACAAGAAGGACAAATAGCAAAAAGTGCTCTTTCAAAGGATCATGTGGTATTTCCAAGCAGTATTTCATACTGCACTGTCAGAAGCAGAATGGATGGACCATCACTTGACCCCAAAACATATCACAGAGTCTTGCCATATGTACCTCAAATACATCAGTCTTCCCAGGGAATCGGAAATAATGAAGAGGAAAATCTTTAACCAAATTGAACATTAGATGATTCATCAGAGCTCAGTGACTGAGGAGAAGGTCACAGTACCTCAGGCCAGAGGGTTACTGCGATTCCTCCACACCAAGTCACGGCTCAGGTCATGGTCAAGGCAGGGTGGGAAATGTTGCCCTGGGGCTGACTGGCTCAAGGTATCTTTGACCCGTTAGGAAACCGGAAAGTGAAAATACAAGTTTCACCAGATTGCAGAGCAAATGCCCTAAAGCCAACTCTTGCTGCCTGACAGCGGTCAAGGTTTGCATGGACATGAGAGAAGAGGGTGGTGAAACACCATCACTGTGCCAAGTCAAAGGTGACCTGCAAGCCCACAGGGCAAACGTCCCTGCTCAGCAGCATTGCCTAATCTGCAGTGAAAAATGCCACGAGGCAGAGCCCAAAGCTGTCCCAGAGTCCCTGAAGGTGGACACGCAGCTCACGTGACACCCCCTGGTTCACATGGAGATGGTCCTTGCAATGGTGCTGGGGCAGTGATTTTGGCCACTGGGGCCCACCAGACCATCTCTTCTGGTCCCACACACCACCAAACATCCTGGGGAAAGGAGGGTGCTGGGGGCACCACAGGGGTGTGCCAGCTGCCACAACAGCACTTCCAGGGCAGATCCCCACAGATGATTCTGCGGCAAACACGAGGCCCTTAGGAGGGTCACCTCCTCCTTGTTCTGGCCCAGGATGGGTGGGATGACTATTTAACACATACTATTGGGGAAGAAGCCATGATGTGATTTGTGAGAGGTTTTCCTTGGCCTCCTACACCACCGACAAGCTTCCCTACTGTCTCTGGCTGCTGGGCTCCCACATGTCTGCAGGATCCCTGCAAGCCAGGGACTTTGCACCGTCACCCAAAGCACCACATGCTCTGCAGGCACAGCACATCCTCCCCATCACAAAAATTTCCGAACAGATGAGAAACCTTAAAGCTCTGAGGCAGAGTTCATGTTCATGTGGATTCCTCCCCAAAGGAATCCCTCCAAAACAAGGAAAAATACTTAATATAAAAATAAAACGAACTTCCCAGGAGAAAGCCCCCCACATTCCCATATGGCAGCCATGGGGAAGGGCTAACGGAGCATTCAACAACACTGAAGGAGCCAGAGGGCCACTCTGAGCTGACATTTACACTCGAAAACTTTGGAGTGATTACTAAGAGCAGTCCTCCTTTTGTAAACATTTCTGTTATGCCTGCGTGGGTGTGAGGGGAAGTGCAGCTCTCAGCGTATCCCTTCACAGCAGGGCATATCTTGGGTATGCTGAGACAGCTTGGGCACAGTTCAGCTGAAACAAATCACCTGGGCAAGGTCTAAACTAATGAGCAAACAGCTCCATCCTGTTTGCACTTCCAGGTGAACCTCCACAAAGCAGGAAATATTGACTATTGCATGTTATTTTGTGTCTAAGTTTTGCTGTCATATTTATAGTGATGGGACATATGCAGAGTTCTTGACCTTTGTTGTCTCTGAATGATTGTGTCAGATGGACTGTGGATATTGATGTTTAATGGACAAGAGGAGTCCTTAAAAATTAGTCCAAGATTAGATGTACCACATAAAACTAAAATGAAAAGGAAAGAATGAAAACGCCCATCTAGTGACCCATTGGATTTCGAGTATCACAACTTATCTTCTTCCAACAGAAATCATCTTAAGATCATACAACAGTTTGACTTGGAAGGGACTTTAAAGATCACCTAATTCCAACTCCCCTGACATGGGGAGGGACAGCTTCCGTGTTCTGCAGTGTCAATGAAAGAAGAAAAAACCTGCAAATATCCCTGAAGAACAAGTGTTTCCACTACTGTGGCATTGAATTGTGAAGCACACTGTTTTTCTATAAGAAAACTAAACAAAAACAATTCCCCCTTTTCCAAGCTGAGTTACATGATGAGAGCAGGATCACAGGCTTGCAGCTCCTCAGTGTACTGTCTGTAATACCCAGACACCACAAGCATCACACTCTCATTTAAACCCAGCCTTCAGCTCTAGCTCTGGCTTCTGCTGGTTGGATTAGTGCTACTGCCAATAGTAAAAAACAGGCTGTCTGGAGCTATCTTTGGTAGACACTTAGAGCAAATATCCTCACTTCTGATCTTAACAAAGCCAAGATGACTTTCTGCATGAGTAACACAACTATTGTTGTAACACCATCCCCCTCAGCAAAACAACAACAGCAAAACACAACCTTCTTCTCTTTTCTAACTCTTTCTTAGGCATCTTTAAAATCTCAGGGCTTCATCTGAAATGCCCAGTTCAATCAACAAAGTCAAATCCAGTGGAGTTACACCCCAATGTACAGAACAGTAATTGAGACCAGATTTTGGACTGAAGAACCTCTAAACCGATTTCTCCTCCCACCCCTCCAAGAGTTACATTTCTGAAATGAAAAAAAAAGCAAGATAAACTCAAAAAATCATACCACTTGGGCAGCTTAGTTTTAAAAGGGGGATTGAGAAAATAAAGTTAAAAGTATGATAGGAAGGACACAGGCTTTAAGAAATAGAGGTCCACAATGGCAACCTGCCAGTCAACCAGGGGATGCAATCAATTTGCATAAAATACAGCAGGCTGCAGATTCAGTTTACACTGTCCCTGCAATCAGTCCCTGTCTGCCAGTGAAGATGTATCCCCTCACTATCTTCCTGTTAAGCCAGCTCTGAAGACTTACCTACTTAAAAAATGATGAGAAATGGAAGCATAACAACCCTGAAGTGCGTGGACAGGGGGAAGAGGAAAAGGGGAAAAAAAAGGTTTCACAGAACCTGCCTTTGAGGGCTGTTATTTCAGTGATGAAAGTCACAGGTTACTATAGATCACCCAGTGCCACGGTGGTGATGGAGCATGAAACCTCACTTAGCTCCCACTTTGCTGTCCCCACAGCCCAGCCAATGGGTTCCTCACACCCATCACATTCCTGCCATTACACCCGTGGCTTTTCCTGGCCTACAGAAGCTAATCCTCACCAGTTGCATCTCAGAAAAACAAGTTTTCTTCAGCTTATATTGGAACACTGATGCAACAGTTCAGTGTCTGAATGGGAATGTAATTGGATACATGAGCAAGCTGCGTGAGCCCGTTAGGGAAAAGGGAAAAAAATAAAAAAGCAAATACAGCAGTAACCAAATGTGAATGGACAGGATTCCTGATTTACGGGCAGCAGGCAGGGTTCAAATTGGATCTGCACTGCCTCAGCAAAGGCAGCTGCTTATTGGACCATTTGTTTTTTAATCACTCTTCGATGTAGCTTTTGCTGAATCCTAGTTAAAGTGCCATGTTAAATAAGGGCAACTCTGTGCCTTGTACTGCCACAGCCCGGTCCTGTGGTAGGTTAAGGACTGTGCTGTGATTTGTACAACTTGTACTCTGATACTCCAGGAAAAAAAACACAACCTAGACAGAGAAAAGAAATATAAAAATGAACCCCAAAAGTGCTGAGTTCTTTCAGACTCAGGTGTGGGTCAGCCAGGCTTTAAATAATATGTCTATTTAATCATGCAATACCTATGCAAAGCCTCAAGTGGAACGAAGCAAAACATTTATGTGCTTACTAGCAATAGTATGGATTTTGTGTAGGAAACCAGTATTTACTGTTTGAGTTATTAGGAATTTATTATTTTCCCTAAATAATAACTAGGTAAAGAGATAATGAAACCATGGTATTTCTAAAGGAATGCTTGCTTAATTCCAGCAAAGGGAATAAAAAAATCCTGTTTTTCAGAGAGAAGGGTCTATTCCCCTTTTAATACATACCCAAGGCAGTGCTTATGTTAAGAAGCCAGTGGCATTCTGAGTATTTCACCACAACAAGGAAACTGGTGGTGAAGGACAGCCCAAACATCTCACTCCCTACCACCACACCGAGCATGGGCATGTTCAGCAATTTCCCACTCAACACCTGATCACAGGGTGCCTCGTCCATGGCACCACCTTTGTCTCTCACTGACATGGTTTGTGTAGCAAAGAGTACCTATTCATCCCACAAGAGGGATGCCAGAATAGGGACTGTCTGCAAAAAAAGCATCCCAGCACTTTGGCGGAACATCAGAGCACGTTGAGCTTTACAGATTACAATCAAGGTCCTGAAGAGCACCAAAAAGGCTGGTGGTAAGCCAGGGCAATTCCCAGAGCTTGCACCCTTGTAAGACACTCACACCAATCACCTAACTAAATGGGATAGCCACCAGAGAGCAAATGGAGAGTTGGCTTCTGGACTTTTCTAAACTGAGGAGGGAGCAACAGTGGTAAATAACATCACAAATCCTCTATCAGGCCACGTGTTCACTACAGAGTCTTCACCATTTTGGGGGAAATGAGAGCAACTTTTGATACTAATGTATTCCATAATCTTGAGTTTATCCAACAACAAAAGCTTATAATCCACAAGAGATGGGAAATGCAGCCTGCGTCCCTCGGCTCAGCTCACTTCCCTCTGCCCTACCAGCACTGCATCTTCCCTCACTTGATGAAGTCTCAGGCGGTGCTTTGAACTGCTGACTTAAATTTGCAGAGAAGGCAGGGGATGCCACACAGCTTTGTTTCCAGGCAGGCTTATTGAAAGCTCATCTGAAGTTTTCACCTCCTAGATCTGTAAATGCTGCTGCTGCTGCCTTGTAACAAGGCAGAGTAGTAGTCTATTAATCAAAGCCAGCAGAACATTTTCTACAAGAGGCATTTATGTGAAGGAGAGCAGCATATGAGGTTACACTTAGTAAGGATGAAAATTACAAGGGGATCTCAGTTCTTGTGCTTCAGGGCATAAGCTGATCACCAGATGGGGTCAGGAAGAATTTCACCCTCTTTCGTTCCTAGATATAGTGTTGCACAATAGGTAAACTATGGAGGCACAAGGAAGAAGGAAAAAAGCTGTCTATAGCCCGGATTACTCCCTGCTTTCTTGGGAACTACGTCTACAAATACTGCCAGACAGAAGACTTGGTTAGAAAAAAATATTTTGTTTTAGTTTGGCAGTTCTTACCCAGAAAATGATATGCACAAGAACCCTGACTTTACATGTCCAATGAACCCAACATGAAGTCTGGCCAAAAAAAACCTGCTCTGGGAAGCTGGGGGGGCAGCAGGTACCATGTAATGGGTACAATCAACATATTTAAATATATATTATAAATATTTTACACTAGTTAAAGTTAGACTTCTAGATCTGGGAGAACTTTGCCACAGCTCATGGGAACATTTTTTTGTTGCAATTCCTTGAGTGCTTTGGGTTCAAATTAACTCACTTACTTCTCTTTCTTACTGCAAATTAATAAACCAGTTAAACTTAAAAAAAGAAGGAAAAGAAAGAAGAAGAAAGCCACAACACTTTGTTAAAACCGCTAAGTTTCAGCTGGTATCATGTCAAAACCACTTGAAACATGAAACTAGAAATCTTCCTAGGTTGACTCAAAGACTATGTCTATACTAGGAGTGCTTTACCAGGACAGGAATGCTGGTGTACAACGCTGGCAAAGGACTCTGCTGTGGATGCAACTGTAGCAGCAGAAGTGAGTATTAAATTGGTCTAGGGATTTGAGCCAAGAGCTTTGTTGACAGACTTGCATCTAGGTGAAGTTCTCCAACAGTTCTAACAATTGGTCAGGGGTAACACCTCTTCACATCCTGGATAGACACAAACATGTCAGCATAAATTTAGAATCTAGAAATGCCCAAAGTTGGGTAGAAGTTGTTTTGAAACTCTTTTGAAAAATTTAACCAGCTGTGACTTTAGAAAAAACAACATTGGTTTATTTTGTAGGCTTCACAGTTTTGCTGCAAACTTCTGGCATAGCTGCAGTTAAACATCTCATTTCAGCCTTCTAATCTGTGACACATGGTGGCTGCTTTATGATTTCTCTCAGCACAATGAAATCTGTCTCTCAGCATGCAATCATAAATGTTGCATACAACTCTCACGAGCAACCTTTGGAGACTTCTCCATAACCCACTTTGTTTATTGCAACCATGGTCAGCACTGGTGGTGGAAGGAAACCACCATGTGAGAAGATTCTATTATTATTCTGATAAAAAGACCATTAAGTGCTGGCTGCTTCCCTTAACATGAGTGCAAAATAACAAGGCTGAATAAAAATGTTCATTCTATTGTACACTAACAGGTACTATTGCAACACGGAGAAGGCAGAGCAGTGTGGCAGTTAGAATTTCATCGGTTCCCTACTCAAATGACCTGGATTGACTATTTTAGATTTATGGCAAAAATATATTAAAAAAAAAAAAAGACATTTTCAGCTTCAAGCACTATAGAAAAATCCACTTCCCATCTAGCTTTGCTTGGAGAACATCCCCCACTCTGTAACAGCCTCTTTGACTGCAGCTGAGACACAAATATCCATAAGCAATTACTACCAATGCCTGTGCAAGTCAAACCTATGATTCTGTCTCTTACCTGTAATCTGACTCTGTCCTTGTGGATTAAAAGGACTTGGTGCAGAGTTCAGAGAGGGCCGTGGGCTCTGGGTCGGGACCCCTACTCTCATACTGGGATGAGGAATGCGCCCTAAATCACTGAGGCGTTCAGAGAACAAACTAGGTTTAGAGTCATCAAGCTTCTGTCTGTGCCCTGGAAACAGCAAATCATAAAATAAAAGCGTTAATAACAAGATTTAGTAATTTAACACACCCCCAAAAAAACCCCAAAATGGTCTCTAAAGACCTGTTTATTAGATTTAATGGCTTTACAGGTATCTCAGCTACCCCCAATAAGACAGAAACATTGTGGGGGGGGTTGTGTTTGGACATGGTTGTGCTGGTGAAAGCCTTTTTGAGCACAGCTGTGCCCATACATGTGTAACATACTACGTTTTGGATCAAAATAGGCACTTATCAGGACACCCACACAAGGTCTTTCTTTGCTTTTTTTTTTTTTTTTTTTTTTTTTTTTTTTTTTTTTTTTTTGCCTTTGGCTGCTTTATTTACCTAAGGTAGTTAAAGAGGCAAACTTTCCCTTCCAAAAGCAAGCCTCATATGTACATACAACTTATCAACTGGGACAATTACTCCGTGCCTGGTTTATATGTTGTGGATTTTTGTTAAGAAAATGCAAGCTTTTCTTCTCCCCTTATTTTTTCTTCTTTAACTCTCTTATAGTTAGTCATTAGCTCTCATTCCTCTGGGAGATTTTCCAAAAACTAAATAGTCTCTGTCAGTTGAGAAGAGCAGTATCCAGGGAAAACCTCCAAGGCTGCTGGCCAGGACTAGGCCCTACACACCCTTGCATGGTCAACATTCCTCAGTGCTCCTACTGCACTCACCTAAAACAGGCCTACTGCCCTTGGACATATTTGGAACACTCATTTAGGGGTGTTTTGCTCTCAGAACATAAAGGGTGAAAATGGCAAAAGCACTGGGATGCCCCCAGTGGTCCTGCTCATGTTGTCATGGAGGTGTTTAAAGAGCAAGGGCTTTGCTTCTCTAATGGTTGTATTTTTCCTCCTAGTTTTAATTTCTTTCCAAAGGATGCTCCTTGTTCAATGGCAACCTCACTTCGAACATGAGGTGCAGAAGGTGTTATTTCTATCATTCAGCACACAGACAAACAGGCATGCCTAGAGATTAAGGACAGAACTAATTTTACTTAACTTCAGCCATTCATAAATCAGGCATCTAGTCTAAACTCTTCTAATGTAGACTTCCTCTTCAGTTAATGGAAAGAAATAGCTACTTCCAGAGGGCAATTCATCTCATTTGTCTCTGACACTCGCCTTAAAACGGCATGATTCACCTCCTGAATTTGCTTTCTCTTCCTTCTCTGATCAGAGAGGGAGCACACATGACTGGTTTAATTAGACACCCTCACCATTAGTCAACGTTAAATGGAATGAAGCTTACCCTAAGTTACAGACCAAGGTCACACAAAAAGCCTCAGGCAGAGTTGAAAGGGGGGCCCAGACTCCTTGACTGCAACCCAGAACCACGTCTGCCTCTATCTCTGTAAGCAGTGCTGGGGCACTGGCACAACCAGTAACTGGGGGGGATATTTCAATGTTTTCAACAACAGGAGGGGTGCCTGGTAGGACTTGGGCTTGCACCCTTCCAAATAATCACCAGTGTCTTGAGATAATCCGTGCTGTCCCTTAGCAGTATGAATACAGCCATCTGTCTGGAGGCTACAAGAGTTCAGCTTTGCAGACATGGGAAGATTGTCTCATCAGTCTTTGGGTCATAAAACCAATTCTAACACTGTTGAATTTATTTTAGAAGCAGAAATGAGTCCACTGAATCTTGAGATTGAACTATCAGTCTACCACTGCTAACAAAAAATGCTTTTTAATAGTAATTCTCACCACAGTACTGAATACATGGGTTCACACCATCTAATTGGTACCACAGTGCCAACATGACACATAGGCAATGCAATATCCAAACTAAATAAATCCAAACTGGATTCAGAGAAATCACAGCTCTAGACAGAGAAGGATTCAGGTTGGGAGGTGAGGGGAAACTTGATGGAATTTAACTTTGGAGAAACTTCTCTAGCAATTTAAAAAAAAATAATTAGTTGACCCATAATTTGGTACTTTGAAGTCTGGGTTTTATCCCCCATAATGACTCAGTCTAGAAACACAGGGTAGGCAGGAGCCTTCTCCTTAGGGAGGAAGTTTTGCTCTATGTTAGAGCTGACATGGGTGCTTACTCCTCTCTTCAGAAGTATCAATCACTTGAAATGGAGAACGATTTTTGGGCTTGTAAAAACTCCATAATAGCATCTTAATTAACAGGGTCACATCCAAGCTCTAGTCTTCAGCATTATATTCTCAATCCATTTCAACGAAAACTTTTACAAGTTGGGTGTTGATAAATCTGCAGAAATTACTTTCACATACACATGCAGTCAGTATTCTCTTGGGATTTCTCCATCTTCTTTTCGGCCACAATTTTTACATACTTGCTTTTCCCTTTGCCAGTCATATTTTCCATTCTGTTTTTTAAAGACACCTCCTTCCCCTCCCTTTTTCTGTTCTGCTCATTCCTGATCATACTTTGGCAAATTGAGCAACCTGGGATAGTGGAAGGTGTCCCTGCCCATGGTAGGGGGTTGAAATGAGATGTTCTTTAAGCCCCTTTCAACCTAAACCATTCTGGGGTTCTGTGAAATTTAAGAGGTCTCAAAATAAGACAAATGTGATCAGCCCATCTCTGGTCTCACACACCAGAGTTGATTTTAGCTGGCAATGAATTCACTCCCAAAGTGAATTTTATTTAGAATTTCTGTAGAAAAAACCCTGTGCTATGTTCAAGTAGTGACCCCTTAACTAAAGAACCACTAACAAACTGGTGCACAATCTATTTCAACTGTCCTCAGATAACTCAGTGAACACTTGTTACACAGGTCACCACTACTCCTGCCAGGTAACCCCCAGACTTGTTTTCATCACATTCTGTTTGTTCATACATTGCTTTGGTAGAAAAGTTTATACTTAATTATGTATATTATAGGAGAGCTCTGGAGAACAGAGGACTTTAGGATAGGCAGGGGAAAAAAAAAGGAAANAAAAGTAGGGAAGAGAGAGCTCTATGCACATCTGGTAGACCCCAGGCATCAATGAAACTGCAAGTCCCCAGAAACCAGCAAGGGGCCAAAGGCAGACTTGCCTTCCCCTTCTGGACATTTAAAATTTAGGGTTGTAATATGGAGTCATGTTGTGACAAAGGGATCCACAGAAGGAGCCACAGACCCCCAGTGAAATGTCCCAGGGAGACAAGATGACATTGCAGCTTTGCACATTATGGGTTACTCTGCTTTGATAAAAGCTGAGACGTGCTCACACTGAAAGTAAGCAGGAAACTCAACAAAACCTTTGTATTCAGGAGGTGCTCACAAAGGCGTGTGGACAACTTAAATAAATCTCCTGCCTTGATTTCTGTACAGGAAAAAAATCCTGTTCAGTATGGAGGAGCCATGAGGTATGGGCAGAAAACACTCTAAAAAGATCTTCTGAGTAGCACATAAGCAGCAGCAATGAAATATGTGATACACGTTTAAAACTCATTCCACAAGCTGCTTTTCATCTCTCATTGATATATGTGTCCGCTGACAGAGAAATTCCTGATCCCAGGGGAGCGTGCTAAGGAAAGCTGTACTCCTCAGCCTCTGTACTGAGGCGCAATTTTATCTCAGGAAAAAAGATTAGGGTAGCAAGTGTGGATAGCTGAGGGAGAATCCATGATCTGCTGCAGTAGTGAGTACATTAAAAAGCAATATAAAAGCTATGTGAAGAGTAGAATAAAATAGTGTTACAGCTATCCCAATGCCTGCAACACTGCATTTAGAGCCTGTTCCTCTGTGACAAAGATGAACTTGTAGAATGGATTTGGCTTAGAGGGAAAAAATAATGCTTATGGACATAAGCAGTCTTGGATGTGAAATGTCAAAAAAATAAAGGAAGCTGACCCATGAGTCTCTGACTAAGGGTGGGACCCAGTGGCCACTGGAAAAGATCAGATCACAGGTGAGGAGATGGGAAAGAGATGAGAAAAACTGAGAGGTAATAGTGAAGAGCTAAACAAGCTGTTCTGATTTGTCTGCTGGCACAGCACAAAACACTCTGGATATCAGAAATTCAGTGTTCGCTCCAAAACAACAAGAAATATTTTGATTTTTCACCACTACTCGCCTGCTTCAAGCCAAACACCAATCTGAGTATAAGTTCCTGGTGACAAAATATTGTCATTAATCCTCTCCAGTGCCAATTTTGGCCATTTTACATGAATCAAACAAGAAAACAGTACTGAGAGTGCCATAAGGTCAGTGAAAACTGCAGCCAGCCAGCCTGTGCTGCTGCTTCTGCTCGCCAGCCCAGCACAGCCTCAGAGCATGTTCACGTGGCCCATGGAAGCTGATGTTCAATTATCACATCCCAGGCATGGCAGAAGATGTGAGGAGTCTTCATCTCCAGCTTAATCATTTCAGTTTAAACTAAGCAAAGGACTGTCTCCCAGATCAAAGCAAGGCAATCTCGAGTCTGCTGGATGTGGTAACTGGAAAGGGACGTGAGCTCGTCTCTCATCACTGAACTTCCACCGCTCTGCTGGAGAAGGCAAGATGTAAATTGGGCTGTGGAAGAGGCTGACTTGCAGAATGTAAATGTGGTGTTGATGCTTGAAGATTTTTACCTCCTCGGGGAGGAGGAGTGTGCGTTTTTATCTTTCAGCTTGTGGGTGTGGAACTGAAAACTAATCAGATTATGCTACACGTGGCCCTGCCAGATGCTGACACTCAGGGACTCCCTTTCTTTGTACCGTGTACACCACCCACCNCAGGGGAAAAAAAAAGGAAAAGAAGAGAGGAAAAAAAGAAAGGGCATACAGAAAGAAGCAAAAAGATTTCCACATCTGGTTGAATTGAAATGATCTATAGATGTGTGGGTTTGGGTGTTGCCACTTCCCCCTCACCCCCA
>VZTR01033455.1:658889-699255 GCA_013400775.1 Chaetops frenatus | reverse complement strand
CAAGATGTAAATTGGGCTGTGGAAGAGGCTGACTTGCAGAATGTAAATGTGGTGTTGATGCTTGAAGATTTTTACCTCCTCGGGGAGGAGGAGTGTGCGTTTTTATCTTTCAGCTTGTGGGTGTGGAACTGAAAACTAATCAGATTATGCTACACGTGGCCCTGCCAGATGCTGACACTCAGGGACTCCCTTTCTTTGTACCGTGTACACCACCCACCAGCTTTTTTGTGTGTGTGTTTTTTTTTTTTTTCCTGGTACCAAGGAGATCTGGTTACCAGATTTTCAGCAGATGCTTTTATCACTCTCCACTGGGTTAGCTATTTTCAGTCATCACCCAGTTCTATCTCCTTCTGCTTTTGCCACAACAAGGAGAAGTATCGTGGGAGTCAGGTGTCTCCATAAAAGAGCCAAGGAAATGCAGCNTTTTTTTTTTTTCCTGGTACCAAGGAGATCTGGTTACCAGATTTTCAGCAGATGCTTTTATCACTCTCCACTGGGTTAGCTATTTTCAGTCATCACCCAGTTCTATCTCCTTCTGCTTTTGCCACAACAAGGAGAAGTATCGTGGGAGTCAGGTGTCTCCATAAAAGAGCCAAGGAAATGCAGAACGGTCATGGCAGTAAGAGCCTGGGCTGTCACCTGCTGGAGACCCATTTTCTGGGACATCCCAAGCAGAATGGAGGGTGATGACCCATTGTGAAATGCCACCAAGGCTTCTGTTTGCTCTGTGTCAAGAATACACTCAGAACCAGATAGTGAAGTTTGGAGTCATTCCATGGAGTGATTACAGCCGAAAAAGGCAAACAAAAATTCTTTGAACTCAAGGGCTAGTAACTGAGGATTTCTACAGCTCTGGGCTCAGTGAACCCACTGGAAAGGGGACTTTTCTTCGGGTTAAGGGGTGGTAGAAAGATGAAGAATCACCTGGTTCATGAGCTGCAAATTTGTAGTCTGTGAACCTCTGTCTCTTGACTCCAAGAGAAACACAACAGAGACCAAGAACCCAAGTTTTGATTATTCCCATTGGTCTCCCAAGGTGAAGTGCTTTAAAACCATAAAGAGTGGGCACATTTTTTCCTACTAACCCTGTATGTCTTTGAGACAAGTGTTCTGATTTTGTCTCTTTTAACACTGCAACGCCAGCAGCATTCCAGTGTACATTCTAATGTCTACTCTTCTGCATATACATTGTAGGAGACAATTTCACACTACAAAAAAGACAAGCTACCTGTCCTCTGAATTTCATCACAAATTCTCCTTAAATTCTCTTTGCAGGCCTAAGTACATTTCATCCCATTTGGTCCCGTGGATCAGGGGAAACTGGAAGGTACTAATTTGGGCTTGGCTGAATTAAGCTACAGGCTGACAAAGCTGAAGTTGAGGAACTCATATTTATGTCACAGTAAAAGAGTCGAGACCTGAGCCTAAGGCTTCCTAACAGCTGTTATGCAGGGACTGAATAATGTTGAGCATTCAGCATGAAGCAAAAATATTCACTGTTCTGTTACAAATTTCAGGCAATACCCTACCGCAACAAGATGTCACTCCAAAGCAGAGTCAATCTGTGCACTGGAGATAAAAATAAGGGAGCCATAAACCAGCAGCCCTGAAAATTCACATTAGCTCTTTGCAAGGAAAAAAACCTCCAAAGAAAGTCATGAGGGTCCCTTGTCTTGTGACAAATTGTCAGACAGGGCTGGTTTCTCCCCACCCAGTCCTACTGAATGCACCCAATCCAAAGTTCATGGAAAAAAACCCCAAAACACAAGAGCCAAACAATTTTTGCCCAGGAAAGGGGAAAGCTTGGAACCCTTCCAGTCTCTTGGGTAAAGACACAATTATGAGAAGAAAAATATAATCCACCCAAGAGACATAATTACATAATTAGGCCATAGGCTGAGCATAGGAAAGGTTCTTATAGTTCATAAAACAAGGAGCTACATAGGTGCAGTAACTGTAGTTAATTCACTCAATGGAGAAAAAAAAAAGTTTGTTTTTTAAATAGCTGAGGGCACCAGTTTGCATTAGACTGGGAGCTTATTCTCCTTACTCTACACAGAGCCCTGTTAGTGCCAACAGGAGTCACTCAGGCGCAGGCAGGAAACAAGCCCTTGTCTCTTTTTGTTCTTAAAAAAGACATACTTTTTTACCCAAAGCAGCTAAGGCCTGTACCTGAAACTACTGCAGAGAAAAGGAAATAAATAAAGACAGACAAATGCACACTGTGGAGGAGCTCAGTTCCTGTGAAACAGATCTAATGTGTATCCATTTGCCAAAATCCTAATGAGCCCCACCTCCCTGACCCCTGCTCTGCAGACTACTGCTATGGGTCCAAAAGGGCCAGATCCAGACCCTGGGGGAACCTGTGACATTACCCTCTTCCCAGAGCTTTGTCTCCTACCCGGGGTGGGCAGAGGCAGACGGAGGTTGGAACCTCAGCGCTGAGGCCAGGCTGGTGGAGCATCTCTGGCATCGATGGTCATCTCCCCACTGATCTACTGGGAACAAAGGAAATGTCCTCCCTGCTCACCCCATGGGCAGCCCGCCCAGGAAAGGACAAAAAGAGCAGGTTGGAGGGAGGAAAGGGCAGGAAGGGTGAGAAAAAATGACCCATGAGAGTGTAACCTGTGTCCCTTTGTGCCCCTGGGAATAACTCTAAAGCTTTTGAGGATATAAAGTGCTTTTTAAAATTCAGCTGGGGGCTGTGAAGAGCACAGATCCAGCTAAAAGACAGACCCAGAGGTCGGGGCTTTTCAGCAAACTGTAACAGCTGCAAAGGAGCTTCCTGCTCACAGAACTTCTCTATACAGAGACTTTAAAAATGCCTCCTTGGTGCAGGGCTCCAGGCTGCTCGTCTGGCAGCTGAGGGACTGATGAGGGCAGGTGGCAGGGGCCAAGCTGGCCAGACACTGCTCAGGGAGAGGTGTGTTAAAGCAGCAAAATTGCAAGGTTTAACAGCTTAAACCGAAACGGTGCTTTGAGAAAAAGGACAGGCTGAGCAGGAAAGGGCTCGAGTGGGTTTGCTTTTGCACAAGTTCCCTCCCACCCTTCGACTGATCCCAGAGTTGCAGGACTTGTGCAGCCCTCTGCTCTGACTCTGGTCTCCAGGTGAATGGGCCAGGTCTCCCCTCGCTGCACTGCTGGGGTTGTTCCTTTCTCTTTACTTTTTGAAAAACTTTTGAATTCTGATTAGGATTTTGAAGCTTGTCCTGCAAAGTTGAGCAACATCGCACAGGAGCATCAACCCAAAGAGGCTAGGTCAGGGAAGGAGCAGGTGGGATCCCCTCGTGCCACGATGCTCTGCCTTCACCTTTATCCATCCTTCATGAACATAAAGGAATCTGTGTTCACGTGTGCCAGGAAACCAGCTAAACACTGCTGGCACGGCTGCTTGTAGACATTAAAGACAACTCATATAAACAGAGACTGTCACGCAAGTCTCGGTCCCTGCCTTAGCTCCCTTTGCATGCTGGTATCTGTTACACTCTCCCCCGTCTCCTCCCCCTTTTCTCATCAGAAGCAGGGATGAGGGAGAGCAAGGGCGGTCCCAAAAAGCTCAAGAGCTCCTCATTCTGATTTATCATCCTCATGAATCCAGTAAAATCTTTAAGGAGTAGGGTGCTCCCACCAAACCTCCCAAAAAGGTAGCTATCCTGCAAAGATCCCACATCTTTTTGCTGCTTGTTTGCTGCAGCACTAGGCAGTAAAAATCATAGTGAGGAAGGGGGTAAAGTGGGAGAGAGAGAAAAAAATCTCCTTGAACTGGCTTCCCTCCAGCTGGCAGGAGGGGATGGTTTTCTTAACGCTTGTGAAACCTGATTACTTTAAAAGAATGAGAAGCGGGGGGAGATGATGTAAACACAGCCATTAAAACAGACTTAAGGCGCTTAGTTTAAATCTAGTGTAGAGCTCTCGGATGCTGCACTGCTCTCTAGACATCAATAGGTGCGTTTTCATTTCTGGTTTTGTTTTACACCTCCAAAACCAGGAGCACACTGCACACTGAACGCTGCGGTTACAGCAGGAATTCAGGCATGGAAGACACCACAGTTAAGCAATAAGGGATGGATATGTGTGTGTTTGCTCCCTATCTTTCAACAGATTGTTTTCCTGTGTTAGAAAACTACAGTGTTTATATCCATGCAGCAGGTTTTAAGCAGACTGTTTAAACTTGAATAAAGCGAGATATTTCTAAAATAACCTTGCTAATACAATTCAGATGGCTAAAGAAACCTGAAAACGTGGTTAAAAAAATAAAAAAAGATACCGTTTCAATCGACACTGGTGGGTAACATGATCTAAACTCTGAAAGAAAACAGTCTTTACAAGTTCAGCCTGAAGGATTATCTTGTGTATCAGCACCCTCTGTGGCAGAGTAGCATTCATCCACATATCCACCCATGTTAATGCTGTTGCACAATTTACTACAGCTGTGATAGACAGATAATTGCTTTATCCATCCAAGTGTAATAAACGGAGTCTGCTATGTTAATCCTTGTGTTCTTATTGTCGGCAAATGCCAAGTAAGGGAGAGACGTACACTGAAAACTCTGTCCTCTCCTTCCAAAACTACTGGAGTTTACTCACCCTCAGACCTGCTAAAGTGTTCTTACTGCATTCCACTCCCCTGCTTGCAGCGCCAAGTATTTTGAGTAGTATCAGGTTATTGTTATATAAAGGGCACCTACACTCAGGCTATATGGAGGCAGAAGCCAGGATATAGAAACCTTTAGGAAAAAAAACCTAAAAAAAACCCACCCAACCAACCACCCTCAAACATCTTTTCCTACTCAGTAAGTAAAACACGCCAAGTATTTTCTGTTCCTGGGCATAGCACAGAAAGTAATTACCTGTCCTTCTAAAACTGGACATCTATTCAGTTTGTGTGGAGTCTGTCTGACTGTTGAAAAATGTCATTTAGCTGCTGGCCCATCAGTGTTTTCCACAAAAATCTATAAAGATTTTTTATTCTGAATGTCAAAAACAGGCGTATCCTTTAAAAGGTTTACAGATTCCTGGCGGCTCCACGAGCTTAGGTTTGTGGCATCAAATTTGTAATGACAGTTTGATGGATGTCTCCCTTTCTTCCTCCTGAAAGGTATAAGGAATCGGTGGTTTCCCAATAAAAATTACACTTAACACTATTCTTTGCTCTTATTTTTCCTCTCAAGTGTGTAAGAAGTCTGATGCTGCTGGCAATGAGAGGGTTATTGGGGCAACTTTCATGCTACACGAGAGATTCAACTTTCTGTGTACTCAGAGCTCTTGCACAAGCACCTACACGATGTGCAAATTCTGAGGAAGGACAGCCTTAAGCAGCACATAAACACTGCAGCTGGGCTTAAGAGAAGAAACTGTTGGCCCGAAGATGTTGCCAACAATCCTGCAGGTGAGTCGCAGTTTTTAACCCCTTGTTATGCTCAGCCTTTCCCTGCCAATGCCAGCAGGGGCATTTCTGGCTCAGGTGGATGGATTAACTTCTGCTTTCAGGTCTTTGAGAGAAAGAAAAGGGGTAGGTTTAGATTAGATATTAAGAAGAAATTTTTAATTTTACTGTGGGGGTGATGAGATAGTAGAAAAGGTTGCCCAGAGAAGCTGTGGCTGCCCCAGCCCTGGAAGTGGTCATAACCAGGTTGGATGGGGCTTGGAGCAACCTGGTCTAGTGAAATGTGTCCCTGCCCATGGCAGGGGCTGTTGGAATGAGATTTTTTAAGGTATTTAGAGTTCTTCTGAATGCAAACCATTGCATGATTCTACGATATCAAAGATAAAACTCAGCCATAGAGGATGAATGAGTGGGGGTTTGGTGTTACAAAGCTGTCCACTGACTATCACTACTGATATTGATATGGAAGTTGTTTTATGCGTCTTCAGCCAATTAATAGCCAATACTTCCTTTAACAACTTGGATGATCCAATAGAAAGCACAATTATAACATCTTTAGATGACTGCCAGTGGGGAGGAGTTTTCCAGAGTTGGAGAAATGGGTCATAATTCAGAACAAACTTAGCAAGGAAAAGAAATTGTGCTTGACAACTAGTAGATGACATGTAGTAAAAGTTAAGTGCTTTGTGCTACACTTTGGAGCAAGAAGCCAAATGCATCACAATGACAAACCTATTAACAAGAAGCATTGCAGAGGAGATCTGGGGGTGGCAGGGAGTTGCAAGTTCAATGTGAGACAATAATGGCATTTTGGTTTTTTTCAAAAAAGTGAAGTAAATGCATTTCTGGGAAAGACTAATGGTCATATTGCATACAAGCCATAGAAGGTATCTATTACAGGCTGCTCAGAAGTGGTGAGACATCAGCTGGACTGCTTTATCCAGTGTGTGACACCACCCTCTAAGAAAGATGCAGACAGATGAGAGAGAATCCAGAGAAGAGCAACGGGAGCGATAACAGATTCAGAAAGCATGAGCAACGTGGAAAAGTTGAAGGAAATACATTTGTTTAGTCTAGAAAAGGGACGAGCAGGAAAGGAGATGATAAGAGTAAAATGTTTTCTACAGAAAATGGTAATCGATTGATCTCTCTGTCAGTTGAGAACAGCACAAGAAAAAAGCTGCCTTCAGCTGAGGTAAAGGAGATTTAAGAGATTAATGTACAGTATTAGCCAACTCCTTTTTAAGTATAAAGGAAAAAAACCCACAAACTCCAGACTTGGTAAGTAAGTGGAAGGCTCAGTACTGGAGGATTTAAAAATTTGGACAGATGTCAGTGATGATCTAAGTATATCTAATACTTCCTCTGAGGAGAAATGGACTAGGTTGCCTGAGGTTTCTTTTAGCCCTACTGTTCTGGGGCTGAATGTTGTCTGTGCCTGGTGAAGTCATATAAACAATACTTTGAACATGAGTACATGCAGTCAGCAGCTCCTGCTAACTGGGGGCCTGATGCTGCAAAGAGCTCAGGACCTCGAGCTGCCATGAAAGAGCACAGCAAAATGCAGGCAGTGTCTGCTCAGCTATTCCTGACTGCAGAGAACCTGTGGAGGTTTGGAAATGCTGGTCTTAAACCCTCTGTTCCAGGGTTTCCTACAGCTCTAACTTCAGAATAATTATCATTTTTTTGCCTCACAGTGGCTATCATAAGATTGATTTCACCATTAATTTAGAGAGCAGGACTCTGAGTGTCCACTAGTTTTTGAGGGAGACACAACAAAGTAGAACTAGAATTTCACACTCAGTTCTTGAGTGCAACCCCCAGTAAAGGTCCAGATCATAATCCATGATTGGTTTTGGTTTTTGCTTTGTTATCTGTGTGTCTGCTGGTTACTCAAAGAGAGATGTTCTCAGAAAGAGTAGCCCTGGCCATCCTCTTGTTAAAATTTCTCTTCATGCCAGTGTTAAGAACAAGAGACACCAAAACAACAAACTTCTTGGAGAAAAAACCCAAACACTAAACCCAGAAGCAATGGTTTTGGACATGCTATGTCTTCCATGAGAGTGTAGGGAACTCCTCAGTGCAGTGGACTATAAAATCCTGGGATTTTCCAACAAGACAGCCTCATTATTTACATTATTTCTTCCTGAAAGTGCTTAATTCATAATTAGCTCTTTTGAGTTGTTGTTGTTGTTGTTGTTGTTGTTGTTTTTGGTGGAAAGGAAAGAAAAACTATTTTCTGCTGTGAGCTACACAAACCCGAATCCTGTCCTTGCTACAGAAACTGCATACTTAATCTCACACCAAGCCCCTGAGCTCTAAGAATGGCTGCCTCTGCCCCAGACCAGCTGTTTACTAGCATCATGCCCAAAAATCGTGAGACGCACATTGCTGGCCAAAGTTAAGCCTGTCCTTATGGGCTCTGCAGGTTGCTAATTCAGTGCCTCAGCCAGGTGTTCAACCTGCTCAGGGGTGATGCCTCCTACCAAAGCCGCAGGGGGGACAGAGGGGAGGGAGGGGAGTGACACAACCGCATTTGGCCGCGAGGAATGTGAGATTCTTGTGAAGGGCTCTGGCAGGGGGCTGACCCTTCTGCCGACAGTTGTTAAAGTTTGTTTAGTGACGGGGAGCCTCCCATGAACTTAAAAACAATAGGAAAACAGAGTCCTGGAGAATAAATCTCGCCCCCTGCCCCAGTTGCCGGCGCGTTTGGCTACCAGAAGGTAACAAATCCCCAGGAATGCGGGCGGCGGGGGGATGCGCCTGTGAGGCGGAGCTGGAGGGTGGCCAACACAAGCAGCGAGTGATGCCATTCACAGAGCGGAGAACGGCGCGGACGAACACCGCGAAAAGCCTGGGAAAGGCTGCGGCCACTGCAGGGAAGTTGTGCCCTTCCACAGCTCCTGCACGGAGCTCCTCAGGAGCTCATCCCACAGAAACCCCAAATACCTCTTACACTGCGTCCAGCCGTATCAGACTGAGTAGGAAGTGGAGGTCTCCTCAAAGCCTGCCAGAGGAGATCAGTCCAAAAAGGACCTGTGTTTTATTTATGAATCCACGAGTCTCCCTTACCCACACACCAGGGGAACTCAGAGGGTATTAACTTTTGGTCACCAGATAGGACACAGCGTATGAGACAAGGAAACCACTGACTTGTCACCAGGCCCCTGACCTGCACAATCCCCAACTGGATTTTTAAAAGTAGATTATAGCTCACAGGCTTTACTTTTACCGTGCTGCAACTACTTCATTTTTTCACTGATAAACAGGATTCTTGGGCATGACTGGAAAGGGACTTCAGACAAGGGCCTGAAGTGATAGGACAAGGGGAAATGGCTTTAAACTGAAAGAGAGGGAGGTTAAATTATATTTTAGGGAGAAATTTTTCCCTGTGAGGGTGGTGAGACCCTGGCACAGGGTGCCCAAAAAAGCTGTGGCTGTCCCATCCCTGGAAGTATCCGAGGCCAGACTGGATGGGGCTTGGAGCAGCCTGGTCTAGTGAAATGTGTCCCTGCCTATGGCAGGGGCTGTTGGAATGAGATCATCTTTAAGGTCCCTTTCAACCCAAACCATTCTGTGATTCTGTGATGCTGTAGGTGCAATCCTCTGGAAAAATAGGAAAATCCAAGAAACAGAAGCTGTAAATACCTAGTTATAAAAACCACAAGTTGTCCAAATGGGCAGCTGTGTAGATGATGGCTTTCATAGATGTACACAAGTACATACATACAGCTGTGTGCATATATATATATATATATATATATATATATATATATACACATAAAACTTCCAACTTGGAAAGATGTTAGAACATAATGGATCATCACTGGCAGTTGTTTTGAATAATTTCTATTTTAATAATATTTTTGTGCATTATTAAGTTTGGACATCCACTACAGAGCACCAGTGGAAACCATCCATGCAATGCAAGAGTGGCAAGGATATTTTATTCTGCTCTCCTAAAGCAGGCAGAAATAACATTGAAGTAGTTAAATTCTGGAAATACTCATCATCCCTGTGCTATTAATATCACCTCAATAGCTCATTCTATTTAAAGCAAGGTTCTTTCTTTGGGTTTTATTGTGCGGGTGGCAAATCCTCATTTAATTCAGAGGATAAAAATGTATGACCCTACAATTGGAAAAATGGGATTGTCTGGGGCCCAAGCCATCTGCCAGAGCCATGAACAGAGGCTTTGCCACTGTCTTCAGTAGGAGACAGCCTGGCCTGAAAGACTTTACAGCTCGTACAGATTCAAATTCTAGTATTTGCTTTGATTTTAATGTCATATGACTCATTTTAAGGAATAATATAGCTGCTTCCACTGTAATGGTTACAGTCTCTCCAGGGCCAAAACTTGATCCCTCAGTTATGGAATTTAGATACGAGCTCTCTAGTCTACCTTTCAGCCCCACCGTTTGCTTTTTTTTACACAAAGAAAATAAGGCACACTCCAGCCATTGGCTCCATGGATTAGAAGACAACGCTTAAATAGGAGAGCTTCTTTCTTCTGTAAGTGTAACCCTGATTTAATTCCATCAAAGAATGACAGAAAATAGAACGCAAAGTGCTCTTCCCTTTTGTCCAAGAAAAGTAAAATGAGCAACCCTGGTGATGTTGAAGAAATTGGATATCTTCTAATGGTGCCTTGCCTTCGTTTTTTTAATAAGCAAAACTCATCTGTCTTAACCAATTTAAATGAAGTAAAAAGGCAACAACAGAAAAGAGGGATGGAAAACTTTTTCCAGCTTCAACACAGACTCTTAGGAAATCAAAGCTTAAAGAAAGAGTGATTTTTTCACTAAAAGTCTGCAGAGAGCTCAGCACCATGAAAAAGTAAGAAATCTGGTTTTTAACTCTTCTCCAGGTAGGATGGATCATTCCTTGTCCTTTCACTCCAGCTTCCCACAAGACCCAGGGGATTATTCTCCTTTTGGCGACAGAAGGGAGTTTGGCTCTCAGTGCCCCCATTCTTGACCAGTTTTGAAATCAAAGTAAGTTATTCCTCCCTTGGCAAAAGATTCCACATCCTAACAATCCACTTTCATCAAATGATCAATATTAGACTAGGACTAAACCCAGTTTCTAATGCCTGATGGATTTAGATGGCCAAACTACTGCCAAGATTTATCTGCTGTCAAGACTAACCCCCAGCAATAAGCAGCATTTCTGACATGACACTAGTTTAAAGTTGTGTGTCTTGTAATATACACTCCCTTCTCCATGATACTGACATTTCATGGTATCATTTGGACAGGACATCCATCCCTACCCTCATTCTCTCACCAGGTGTGGGGATAATTTGCTTCAAGCATCCTAAACCTCAGATTTGAGACTGAAAAGTTTTTTTTCCAGTTTTGCTTTTCTGAGATACAGTTTCTTGATATGCATCTGAGAATGGCTGGTATTATTGCTTGCTAACATTTTGATTACGTTTCTTACTTTCTTGTTGACTGGGGCATAAATCCTCACTAAAATAAATAGATGAACACTGTGGCTGGTGAATTTAAAGTGGAGGGCACAGCTCATTCACTTGACAATTAAGACAACTGAACCGCTACAAGACTCTCATATTTTCACACCTTTGCATTTACAGAATCACTGAATCAACTCAGTCAGAAAAGACCCTTGAGATCATCGAGTCCAAACTATGACCTAACACCACCTTGTCAACCAGACCATGACATTAAGTGCCGCATCCAGTTCTTCCTTACACACCTTGAGGAATGGTGACTCCATTGTCTCCCTGGGCAGCCCATTCCAATGCCCAATAACTCCTTCTGTGAAGAACTTCTTCCTAATGTCCAGCCTAAACCTCTCCTGGCAAAGCTTAAGACTGTGTCCTCTTGTCCTATCTCTGGTTGCCTGGGAGAAAAGACTGACCCCCACCTGGCTGCACCCTCCTGTCAGGGAGTTGTGCAGAGCCAGAAGGTCCCCCCCGAGCCTCCTTTTCTCCAGGCTGAGCCCCCCCAGCTCCCTCAGCCGCTCCTCACTTGGACTTGTGCTCCAAGAGGTACTGTAATTAAAACCTGCCCTTTGTGTTTCCCTTTGTGTGTGCATTAAGTGGCTTCATTTAAAGCCAGGTAACATCCTTTCTATTGGTTGTAGCCTCTGAAAGTCCCGTTGCTTATCCCAAATTTAAGCATAGCCGATTCTGACGGCGTTTCTCAGTTATGCAGGTTTGCTGTGTACACATGATGGTACATTCCTTCCGTGGCTCTAATTTTGTTCCAAGGCAGTCCCAAGTCTTGCTGCTTCAGCACACTGAAAGCAAGAGTACGTGTGTGTGTATGTGTGTGTGTGTGTATGCAAACAAACACACCAGCACCCTCACACGTGCTAAAAATGACGTTTTTGTGTCTGCTCACAAGGAAAAAGAAGGATTAATTATGCACAAACATAACAACTTTCTCCAGCTCTGCCTAGACATGTAAAAGAGAAGTGGCCCTGTACTCATGTCTCTTCTGAGAATTCTGCCATATGGTTTTAACAGAGGTTTATTTCCTGCAGCAAGAGAGTGCTGCAGATTCTCAATCCAACCAAAATAATTATGCAGACAATTTCACTCCATTACTTGCAGTGGAACCCAAGCTGTGTGGTCCTCACATGCTTGCTGACACCTTTAAAGAGACATTAAACCATTTTTACATAAAATTCCCTTAATGGGTGGGATGTAGGATGAATTTCCTGGAAGATTAGCACCTGTCGTGTTGCATAAGGCTTGCATCTGACTGCTGCATGAATTCCTTTAGTTGGTAGACAGCAAAAATGTGACTGAAGCCGTCAGAATACAGCAAAGAATCAACCATATTTCTACAGAGGGAAGTTTCTCCCCTTGCTGAGGTTTCCTACACAATTTTTTTACCTCCTGCATTTGACCCTGCAATAGCACAGGACATAAGTACAATTGGGTGCCCCACATCAAGTACAAGGAAATGGAAATATGGCTTTAAATGTCAATGTTGGGTTGTGCTAATAAGCACAAAGCAGAGACTTTTCTGAGAATGGCTTTTTCAAAGCCACCCTGGGCTGCAGATCTTTTCCCTCAACTAGTGAGATCGCAGTATAAAATTTCCAATCTTTCAATCAATGGTGGGTAAAGAATCCAGGGAAAATGAAACTGCTTTGACTCGAAACAATAAAATGTGTATTAAAACATCACCTATCCAACTCTGAATGTAAACCACAGGAATACTGTAAAAACAGGGATGTTAACCAAGACACATAGTGATTAAAGAACATTTTAAAGGGAGAAGGGAGACCACCCTTAAAGCATGGAAATACCCCTTTTGGACTAAAATGCAATCTGTTGTGTTTTGCTGGGTTTTGGGGGTTTTTTTGGGCAACTATGCCTGATTTTAGTTACAGTAGCTCATTTATAGAATTAGCAACCATACTACATTTCAGACAAGCAAATCCAATTAAATCAGAAGAAAGCACACACATTCTTTTAGTGTGCCAATCCGTCTACGGTGTCAGAAAGACACAATTCCAGGCAGCAGGGGGGCTAAGGGGAGGGGAAAAAGTTTTCCACTGGATTGCAGGATTTTTCATAATGTAAAGTGTTCACTGCTTCAAAACAAAAAGGTAAATGCAAAGAAATAATCAACTAGGGCAATGAGAACAGAGCAGAAATCAGGTATGTATCAGCACCAAACCACAGGGCATGACTGAAAGGTGCAGGGAGTTGTTTTCTTGATGGTTTGCAAATCTTGCTACAGCTGGAGGCCACTGCAGGAGCACCTTCCTGCGCCAGGCACGGGAGCCCTGCAACGGTTAATGGCACACGCTGCGTGTGTGTGGCCTGAGCAGCGAGGAAACCCAGCAGGAAACATGGTTCTAATCTTTTTCTAGTGGCAATTTCAACATTATGCTACAGATAAATTATGGTAATGTAAATAGTAAAATCCATTTCTCAGTTCTTCAGCTCGGCGCCTGCAACTACCTCAGGTTTCAGCAGGCGGGACAGGCAGAGGACGCTCTGCTGCGGGGCAGAGGTTTTGTCTCAGCTCGTGACACTGCCATAGGCAGGGCAGTCTCCTCTCTGCTTTCCCTGCCATGTTCTATCCCTTTGTGTTGTAAGCGCTGGGGAATTTTCTCCTGTTTCAAGTCTGGGGAACATGGTACTGAAAAATCCCCTCCTAGCCATGGAGTCAGAACCATAGAAAGGCTTGAGTTGGAAGGGACCTTAAAATAACCCAGTTCCAATCCCTTTCCCAGGGGCAGGGGAACCTTCCACTAAACCAGGATGCTCCAAGCCCCGTCCAACCTGTTCTTGAATGCTTTCAGGGTTGGAGCAGCCACAGCTTCCCTGGGGCACCTGTATCAGTGCCTCAGTACCTTCTGAGTAACGAATTTCTTCCTCCCATGTGATCTACATCTCCTGTGTTTCAGTTTAAAACTATTCTCCCTTGTCCTATCACTACGTGCTTGTGTAAAATAGTCCCTCTCCCTCTTTTTTATAAGCCCCCTTTATGTGCTAGGTTGCAGTGAAGTCTGCCTGGAGCCTTCTCTTCTCCAGGATGAACAACTCATCCTGTCCTCACAGCAGAGGTGCTCCAACCCTCAAAATGTCCATGCCCTTCTTATGGTGTGCACCCCAGAGATGGATGCAGTATTCCAGGCGCTGTCTCCCAAGAGCAGAGTAGAGAAGAAGAATCCTCTCCCTCACCTGCTGCCTGCTCCTCCCCAGGACATAGCTGGATTTCTGGGCTCTGAGTGCACACTGCTGGCTCACTCCCAGCTGTTTGTCCACCAGTCACACACCTTACTACAAAGCTATTGAACTTCTGATAAAATTACAGAAGTGTACTGACAATTATCACAGTGCCCTTACTAACACAACCAAATAAGGTTGGATTGTTAAGCTCACAGACTTTCTAGATCCAACATCTGAGCAAAATGCTCTGACTGAGCCTCTCAACACTGCAAAGAACCACTGAAGACGTCAGCGACGGCATTGTCTTTCTGGGACACACTAAAAAAAGCTACAAACGTATTTTGATCCAAGCTGGATTTAACAATGCTCTCTCTCCCCCAAATCCTCTGTTTTCAAAACAAAACCGAAATTTCAGGCCAACATTTCCTGTGGTGATCATTGTGGTTAAACACTACTTGTCAGTTTTTCATGCTTGATAAGGTCTCTCGGCTCTGTAGCGGAAGAATTGCTGTCAACTGAGCTGTGGCAACTGGAGACAGAGGTTTCACCCAGCAGGAATGGCCAGATCCAGTTCTCCTCTGAGTTTATGGCAAAACTCCCACTTCAAGGGAAGCAAGATTTAGGCTGATACAGCTATTCCAGTTGGCCTTTGGTTTTGTGGGGAGAAGGGCAGCAGCTTGTGTTATTCGCCAAAACAGGAGGAAAATGTTTGAAAGGATAAGAGTGCCGAGGTTTGGCCAGCTGCACCTACTTTTCACACTACACACCACAAATGTCTAAAGTGGATCTTGGGGGAATTACCCATGGTGGTTTTGAGGTTTTAAGGAAGGACAAAAAAAAGAAAAAAGACAGGAAAAATGCACTTGAACACTGATTCGCTCTACAAATTGATTTAACTTTCCAACAGGTTAATTGAAAGTTCAAAGATGCAACTTGGTTTATCAAGATGCAGCTCCACTTTGAAATCATTTAGCCAAAACAGGTCCTTTCTAACAATACTTGTTCTATGAGTCTATGAAATATCACTTTCTTCCTTGAGACAATTTTAGCTCTCCAAAAACATTACTCATTAATTTTGGAGTATCATGAGTTAATGCATTTAACGCACTTTCTTCCAGTTAGACTTAGAAAAGTAAGACCAAACCTGCACAGAAACCTGCTCAATAGGCAAGGGCATGACTATCTAAAGAAATTCAATCTTAGTTTGGCAAAAAAACAAACACTGGTGATTTAAAAACTACCACCAAGAATTGTTGTTCTCAACAATGAATCAGATCAGGTAATTGGGGGACTTTGCACGGAAATCAGGAACTCATCAATCAGATCAAAACATGCCAATCACATGAAGCAGCAGTGAAAACTGCACCACGTAAAGTTGTACTGGCTGGCATTCGCTGCTCAACATGAACATGCTGGTGAAAGTACAATGAGATCTCTGACCACAAATGATAACAGCCTTAGCTTTTGCCATGCCCTGGAGGCGAAACTCTGGGAAATGCCAGTGTTCCCTCCGTCTTTAGTGTAATGGAACAGTCCGTTGGTTCCTTATCTTGATGGGGATTTCCACTCATCCTGGTTCTTTAAGATGGGACCTCTGAAGCTTTTTTCCCATACTTGAACACACTGGATGCCTGTTCACCTGAGGTATTCTATGCAGGTATTATATAGGTTTGGACTTTCTTGTCCAGGTCCAATTGGAAGCAAAGTGTGTTAAAGACATGGAATCATAGAATGGCTTGGGTTGGAAGGGACCTTGAAGACTATCTTGTTCCAATCCCCTGCCATGGACAGGGAAAGCTTCCACTATCCCAGGTTGCTCCAAGCTGCATCCAAGCTGGCCTTGGATACTTTCAGGGATGAGGCAGCCACAGGTTCTCTAGGTAGTTTGTGCCAGGGTCTCACCACCCTCACAGGGAAAAACTTCTTCCTACATCACAGAATCACAAAATAATCTGAGTTGGAAGGGGCCCACCAGGATCACCGAGTCCAACACCTGGCCAGGACCAGGAGTCATACCATCTGCCAAAGAGTATTGTCCAAGTGCTTCTGGAATTTTGTCATGAACTACACAACTTGTAGCACTTCAAAATTACTGGTTTATACTTCTGAAAAGCCAAAATCCTTCAAGCAGGGAAAGGTATTTATCTGCTCTGTACTGAGGTCTACAGAAAATTATCATCACTGAAAAAAACAATGTAATTGAACATTTCATCAACTAATCCTGAAATGATGGGCTTGTTAGATATCAGTCTTTTTCCATCAGCACTGCTCCGAACATATTGGTAGGTTCTAGAGCACTTCAGATTCTGCTCTGTCCCATGTCTTAGAAATGACTGAACTGAAATCAGTGTGATCAAAATGATCACTCAAAACATGCTGGATTCTTGTCTTTTAATGGATCAGCTAAGAGGGAAACAATTTATCAGCTAGCAGAACAAATTATTAATATTCACATATTCCTTTTCCTGCCTTTTTCTGCATTTGATTCCTCACAAATCTAATCAATTTTAGTTCTTCCTCTATTTTATTTGCTGGTTTCTTCCCGCAGAAAACAAACCAAGAGAGACCAGCAACATTGCTTCTTTAATGTCTTTCATTTATTTCAATTTTCTCTCCTTCTCCCTCCCATTTACTAATCTTTTACTACCCCAGCCATAACAGCACTAGACATTTAAGTCTACTTTCACAAAAATTACAATTTTAATAATTTGCTCTGCTTCTCTGTGAACTGTAAGCCATTATAGATGGTGATGTGGAGACATCAGTTACTTCTTGGCTGTACCAGGTACTCTTTATGGTTGCATCCTGGCCAACATATGTGGAGCAGCAGGAGACAATTCCCCATTTCCATGTTTTTCTCTTCAATGTGAGCTTTTCTATGCAATTTGAGTGAACTAGAGGGATGTTCTCGACAGTAACACAGAGAGCAACACACCTGGCATCCCAAATTACTCCCATGTGTTCACTGTTGCTAATGAATGACGAGGTTAGCAAATATGAGAGGCTCCATTTCAGAAATATTTATATAGCCAGCATAGAGAAGTGACAGAAAACGAAGCTATTAATTACCAAAGACAACAAAAAAGGTCATTGCAATACTGTGAGCCACAGTGAAATGGGATTTCACAGTGACTGTGCTGGTACCTTGCATTAAGAAATGCATCAAGCCAAACTTTTCACAAACAACTTGACGATTTATTACTGTCTGTAATGTAGAAATGAAGTGGCCAAATACTGGCTAAAAAAAAAGTTTTTCAAATTAATGTCAGGCTGCAGAATTCCAGATTAAAACAGCCTGGAGGCTTTCTGCCCTCTAATAGATCTCAATTATTTCTCCCCCATAAGGGAGAAATGACCAACAAGGTCTTGAAGCAGCAGGTTTATGGCCAGTACACTGTCAGCTTTTCCAAGAAAAGCCTCTCTTTTCAGAGATTTCTGACACTGTAGTAGAGCTCACTCAGACTAAAATTTTTCTTTGCCTAAAAAACTCTATAAATTTTTAAATAACGCTTTAAAAAATAAATCTTACTTAGGCACTCAGCTAATGGGAACTGACTTTTTTGGAGCACACTTTCCATTCCCAAAGCAGAAGCCGATCTCAGCAAGATGTTTAATGGAAACCTGGTCAGTGTCCACTCCACAGCCCCTGCTATCCATCACACAGCTCGGACATTTCGTCAGCCTGGGGGGGGGTAAGGGAGTCCAGCACAGCCAGGGCTGTGTTCACGTGGCCTCTGCAGGCTGCAGCTGTGCCAGCTGCTGGGGTTATCACACCCTGCCTCTCACTCACTCATCTTCCACCACAGCAACTGCTGATTAGGAGCAGGATTCTGCTAAGCCAGCTCGTTTTGACTGATGCTGATTAGAGGAGCACTGGGGAGTGGTGCTGGTGAGAAGAGCACTGGGGAGCACTGTCCTCCACAGACAGCACAGCCGTGGTTGGAATTGAACACCCAAACAGCCCTCATGTCCCCCAGCCCCTGGAACTCCTCCTGCTTGAGGATGTACAAGGCAAAGCCCTGTGCCTTCCCCCAGCTGGTTTATTGTCACACCAGTCTACAGGTCTCACAAATTTCCCAATTTCCCTTGGAGAGCTGAAGTGGGGACCCTGAGGCAGATGTCTCCACCATGACCACCCCTCTGCCTTTCCTGTTGTATTTGCAGTAGGTTCCAATGTCAGCTTCTCCTACTGGGCATGCCCTTGAGAAATTCTGAATGCAAAGTCCACCTGAGCTCGGGAAGGAGCTGGCTTACCTTCTCTTTTTTCTCCCTTACAAACATCTCATCTTAATCCACAAGAAAAAGTTGGGAGCTCCCTCATGGACATGCATATTTATTAAGCAATCATGGACTGCCCATATTTACATATAATAAGAACGAAATATGGTTGAGGACATCAAAAATCACTACAGGGACAGACACCACTTGTTAGATGACCACAGAGTAGAGAAAATACCCTGAGGATTGAGAGTTAAGGAACTGGAAATCCTGACTGTTCAAAGGGGCTGCACAAAGTGCAGAAAGCCATTGTAGGGAGGTTGGAATTAAATGATCTTAAAGGATGCTTCCAACCCAAACAATCCCATGAGTGGAAATTCTAAATGGAAAACCCAAACTCACTACTTTCTCAAATGCCTTGTCTAAGGAGGGTCATAACCTGCTAAGGAAGAGCAGCTTAAGGGTATGTTACTGTAAATCCAGAGGTACAAAGTTTAGATAACTCTCTTTGAATTGAAACAATAGAGCTCTCATTCACACCAGAAATGAGGAGCCAGGCCCACAGTCTGCCCTCATGCACACAGCTCATGATCCTGCCCCTTGCCTATGTCCTGGAGAAGTGTTGCAACTTCACCCTCCTCAGCAAGCAAAAGAGGCCACAGGGGATATAAAAGAAAAGGTCTTAAATCAGCTGTTGGTTGCTCTATATTCAGTATGATATACTGTGGGAATGACAGAGTTGAAGTTAACCAAATGCAAGTTATTTTTCTGTATCCAGCATATCTAAGTAGTAAAGACTGGTAAAATTTAGGGCCTAAAATACCTGCCAAAGTCTCTCTAAAGAAGTGTCCCCCCAAGCAGGCTGAAAAGTAAAATAATTTCTGTTTCAAATGAGACCCTCAAACCTCCCTTGTCTGTGAGGAACAGGGTTGTGTGCTGCAGGGAGAACTAAGAAAATGGGTTTATGCAAACAACAAACCCAGGGATTAAGAGGATTCAACAGGTAATTTTTAAAAGAAAATGTTAATATTGAGTCCAAAAATTGGCTTGGCAATTGCCATTACAGGACCATACAGACACACAGCCACTTCCCAGGGTGGAATGGGTTACCAAGTCCCCATCCTGGATGCTGGAGATCTGCACATGTGCCTTGGTGAATGTGCAGTGATTCTACTTAAGCATCTTTTATTGGGGGCTAAGCTAAATCAAATCAACTTACATTTATGGGGGCCAAGAACACCTACCAGGCAGCTGCTGTAGCTCCACTGACATGGACACACAGACATTCCCTGTAACTCGACCGTGCGACTAAGCCCTGAATTTTCCTGGTATGGGCTCAACTGGAAGCTGAAATTAAGTGCAATTTCAGGTCTTCCTTCTTGCAGAGTGAAGTGGGGCACAGGTCTAGTGTTAACACTTCACAGTAGGGCAAATTCCATGCATACATACCAAAGTTATAATGATTCTGTAAGTTAAATATGATACAAACAGGTTTGTTTGTGTTGAAATATTTGAACATCTATCTACAGGGTTGAGAGTCTCAATAAAAGAAGCACACTACCGCACAGAATGAAAGGATGATAATCATGGAATGGACAACAAAAACTGGTGATAGTCTCTTTTGTAGGCATGCTGTACTATTATGTATATATATGCATATGTAGGAAAATAACATAATAAAAGAAAATGAAAAAAAAATCAATAGAACACCAGTAAGAAAAATTTAAATGTTAAAAGTCTGTCTCATTGAATAAGTGACACTTTGGTTGGAAGTACAGGAAGAGACACTTATACAAATCTTCAACATTTCAACTCTCTTTGCAACATAAAAACCAGAAAAAAATGGTACTTTCAAGAAAAGGACAAATTCAAACTGCAGAGAGAGTTCCTCCCCATCAGGCAGAATATTCATTATTATTTCACATGTGCTTTGTCTAAAAATATATAAAAATATCTCAGCGTGGTGTGTATCCTTTTATTTCTGCTTATACTCATCTTGTTTGTTCCATTAAGCACTGGATCAAAGGTTTTCTTTATGTGCAGGTGTGAAAGGTGTGTACAAATGAAGGAATATCTCCCTGGCTATTCAGTCTGTAGGAGTACATGAAAGAACCCAATTATGACAATCCAGGTGATTCATTTTTACTCTGAACTAGGATTCCTGAGCCACAGAGCTGCTTCTTCCCTCTTTGAATGTCCAAGACTTACAGTGACTTCTGCAGGATGGAAGTGATCTGTTCAAATTTATGGAATTTTTCATTTCAGGTGGGGAAATCACCTTCCCCTGCACTGTGAGGTTTGCCAAGGTCCATACTCTCCCAGCTCCATATGGCAAAGACTTCAGGCAGATATTCTGGCCAGTAGTCTCAAGACTAGGGTTAAACAAGCAGTTTGCTCCTCTCTTACATAAGCACCGAAAGACAATACTACATTTGAGCTCATAAAAATATTTTAATTGGTGATGATTTCCAGACAACTATGTCAAAATTAACTCAGAGTTGATGCCCACTTGCTTAAATTTCATTCATCTGGGTTCAAATTATTTGCTTAAAAGAAGAAACATTTCCTTTTATACACACTTTGGTTTCAACCTCCAAAACCATTGCTAGAAATTAGTCCCAACCACCCAGTCAGCTGCCTCAGAAACCAAGCTCAAATCCATCACTTTAATGACATCAATAACAAATACACAACTTTAAACTCTATTGTGAACAGTGGCATACCAAGAAGCATGTGTAGCTGTCATCTCGTTAGTCACTAGAAAAACACCAACGAAACCAAAAGAGCCTAACCATGACAAATTATTCAAGAGTTTAACCTGAGACATTAATGAGTGCTAAATAGCTTGTTTTCATGCTTGCTTAAGGAGATTTGTTTAAAATCCCACCAACCTCCCCTGAACGTCACTTGGCGAAGCCGTTCGTTCTTGTCAAGCTGGTTTTCCTATTCCAGCTAAAACAGCAGGTTGCAAATGTTTGGTTAAGGATGGCTGCCTTCCCCACCCCTCAAGACGCGCGCGCCGGGGCCACCGCGCCGGCTGAGGAGCTTCCTCCCTTCAGCTGCACAAAAGTGGCTGATTCACTTCCCCAATGTCACAAAACATTTGGTTGATAAAAGCTTGTGCACCTGAGTGCAGCCATTCAACAGTCAATGGTATGAGAGAAATGCAAAAAGAGTATCTAACTATCCAGGAGTTTCAACTTTCCAGACTTTCTATCTTGTCTGGTTTTCACCTCTCCGGGCTGGAAAGCTCCTAAGGAGGCACTGCAAGAGCCTGGTACCTGCCATTCTCTGAAAGCAGCACCAGGTATTTAACTCTGATTAAGAGTTGATTTAATGACAGATTTGCTCCTACAAGCCACCTTTACCTCCAGCAACACCTCCAAGGAGTTAAAGGAATTAGGATCTGGAGCCTAGAAAACTACATTGTTCTGACACAGCAATACGGAGCAGCAGTGTATGGTGAGAACTCACAGCTAACAGAAGAGGAAAAACAAAACTCATTTCTTCCCATCTATGAAATGAAAAATATACATGTAAGAATGGTTCCATTTATGAAAGGAAAGTGAAGCTTTCTGACTCATATTGTGATGTACTTTGGATGGGAATATGCCTTAAAACACAACTTGAGTAAACAAACACCTTGATCTTCACCATGTTGTCATATTCATGTCATTCCTGGAGTAGTGTCATTATTCATATTTCACACAGAACTGAAGCCAAGAGAAAGAGGTACCCAGTTTCCTCTCATATCAGCAAGTTTGGAAGGGCTTTCAAATGCACTAACGTCACAAAGACGTCAGAGACAACAGATGACAGACCTAAAGAACTCACGTCCAAATGTGTCAGCCACTGAACCACCCTCCTACATCCCTGCCTTACTCATGTGGCCATGGAGAGCTGGTCTTCCAAATTTCCTGACATGAGATTAAAGAATACAAAACTGCCAAAGTTTAGGATTGTTTTGTTCTTTTTAAAAAGCAACATTTATTCTAACAAAGAGCCTTTATGCTGATGGTCCAAATATGTGAACATTGCTTTTTGCCACATACAGCCTAAATCATCATTCCAACAAGACCTGAGCAGGCTTCCAAAACAGGAGCAGTGTCAGATGCACTCCAAAACAGTGTATTGTGCTCCAGTGTAAAATTGTTCTTCAGTCCATATGGGAGATCTCAAACATTTGCTGAGTCTGGCTTTACATTTAATGAAATTTATGTTGGAGAAACTATTTTATTTTGACCAGTGCNTTTTTTTTTTTTTTGAATTTTGGGCCAAATTTCACTTTCCTTTTTGAAGAGATGACCAAGTAGACACAATTGTTACATGTTGCACATGAGCCCTAAAATCTAATCTCTCCCCAAACTCGTGTCCTTATAAAAAGGTGAAGCTTTCCCGTAACTATTAAGTTGTTCTGCATACTGAATGTCAATTAAGTGAGGGATTTTGGAATTTCTTTAAGAATTCATAAAGTTGGTAAATTTTCAGCATGGATTCTGGAACCGAAGCTCGGGGCAGGCTGAACTAATTTAAAAATGTAAATGTAAAAGAGATATGACCCATAAGTGACAAATTAAAGGGGGAACGTGAGTGGCTTTCAGAGCTCACTGCCCTCCACCACTGAGGGCTTGCACAGCCCAGCTAGTCCAGGGTCAGTGTTTTCTGGCAGCATCAGACAATAAAAAACGCATAAACTCGCAGCACAGGGTAAAGCTACTGTGTCTGACATAACACTAACGCAGGGGCCCAGGGAGGTGACTGAACCCTGGCTCCCAGCTGCATCAATCCCTGTTTTAATCACCCTCCTGACAACACTTCTCTTTCAGCTCTCAAGCTGCTTGGCTCCCAAAGACGGGAACACCATGAGCGTAAAAGACATGGGGAAAAGCTTAATTGAAGTAGTAGTGAGGGGAATAAAACTGACTGTTAAAGTGCCTCTTGCCCAGCACTCAAATCTGTCTCCAAAGAAAATTTGTTTTAACTTAATAAAATCCCAGGCAGCAGAATACTCATCCCTGAGTCCCATTCCAGTGAATGGTTAAGGAGTCAACAAGGAAAACACTCCCTGCAGCCCCATTTCAGGGGGCAGATTCAAATAAGAGAGTGTGTGTTTCACAGAGAAGGAGGGAAAGATTTCTGTGCAGGAGCACATCTCAGGTATAACTTGCAACACTGCCAACAGCGTTCTGAACAGCTTTCAAGCCTGTTAAAATTTTGGTTGCTGGTTTTAAGTGGACCCAACACCTTGGGTCAAGCTCTGGAACAAGTTGCCCAGGAAAGTGGTGAGATCACCAATCCTGGAAGCATTTGAAAAACATATGGAAATGGCACTGTAGGATATAGTTTGGGGGTGGGCCTGGCAGTGCTGGGTTAACCATTGGACTTTATGATCTTAGAGGCCTTTTCCAATTTTAATGGTTCTGTGATTCTTCAGCAGCTCTGAGTCATGTAAAAGAGCAGAAAGTAACAACAAGTAAATGTTTTCACTGGCTGACATCAGAGTACCTGAAGCCCCCAGACAGTGTCCCTGGGTCACCTTCACCCAGTCCATTTTTACAGGAGTGGTCATTTGTTCAGGATTTTACAGAACTCCACATCCTTGCCAAGAGGTTCTTAGCAGACTGAAGAGCCTTTCTCCACCTTTCCACAATCAGTGACTCCAGCTGCAGCTCAGCAACGAGACTGGGTCTGAATTGTGCCCACCATGAGGCCTGGATGGTGCCTGGCACAGGCTGTGGCTGCCTCTCCCCTGAGCTGAAGGGGACTCAGGCAAGGGTGCAAAGCCAACCCAGGGAGCTTTCAGGGTACAGTCTGGGGAGGTTTTATCAATGCTTATTTCCTGTGGTTGTGGTTCCTAAACACTTGGGGGTGTTTTGCCTAAAAATACTCCTTATCAGCGGCAGCACTGCCCTCACTGTCTCTGTCAGTGAGGCAAAGGGGCACTGGGGTGCAGGAGGGTTGGCAGTGAGGAGGCTCTGCACCTCAGGCACGTTGAAGAATCCCAAAATACAGCCCATAACTCTCTGGGTTCACAGCCTGTGTGTGTGTGTTACAGCCTGCAGTGCCTGTGCAGACTCTGCCAATTCAGTTGGAGAGTACGCACCCCAAATTACCCCTCTGGAGAGGCTGAGGGTGGGGAAGCAGAGCCCTGCCAAGCACTGGTGCCCGGGGCCATGTTGCCTTCTAACCCATGTCTCCAGAGGCCCTGCTGGCTGCTGTGGCCCCAGTTTCATCTTCTACAAAGGTTGTTGCCTCCTCCAGCACATCCCCAGTGCACAGGCGGGAGTCACGTCCTGCTCTCCAGGGCTGCTGGAGATGGCACCTCACTCATCCCCTGCCTGTCACCCACCTGACCTCGTGACTCCAGAGCTGCCCATGGGCAGCCCCTGCCATATGGAAACTTAATTTCCTATGCAGGACTTCCACTGAAGCCTGTGGATTATTTTTCAATTCACATTAATAACATATTAGATTGAAAATGTTAGAGTTGGAGCTGGTAGAACAGCCCATCATTCCTGTTACCTAACACTTCCCATTACAAAACCCAGTTTTCAGTTGCTCCCAACTTTACTGAACTTTGACTGTTTGCGTTCCATTTTTTCTTGCATGAGTATGGAACACTTCTTCAATTTCAACCAAAATGCTCTGACATTCCTGGAAATTAAGTTAGCTCAGGGAAAATGTAGCACCTCAAAAAACATTTTTGGCAATCTTCTCTTGAAGGAGCTTTTTTTGTCACTCTGTTTTGGAATGGAGTTTTGAAACTTGGCTCAGCAGATTGGCTCTTTTTTCCAGAACCTCTATGGAAATCCATCCAGAATTGGTAAAATTATGCAACTTTGAAAACTAAAATTTCATCAAATTAAAATTCCTTAGATTTTATCAGTTAAAAGCTTTGTTTACAGCTTGGCAAAGGTAGCTGATGGCTGACCCAGATTTATGCTTCTGCCACACAATTTTTTGTAGTGACTAGTTGCTTAAAACAAGGTGTTCTTAAATCATATTCTCTGTGTGAAAAATTAGAGTAAGTGGGTGTATTCCATCCCACAGGATGTTGCTATCCTGTGAATGAACCAGCACATGCTGCTACAGTGAAGGACTTTTTCTGCCTGTCACACACAACACACATGAATTAAATCCACACTGATAACCCACTGGCATGTCCCAACTCTGAGTGCTCAGACATGGACTTTTCCTACTGTAATTTTTGTCTGCAGCATATGCATAATGTAAGACCCAGAGCTACAGGTAGTTGCTCTTTAATAATAAAAAAAATCTATTTGTTTTATCTCAACAAGTTCCTATTTATCTGATGTGTAAGTATCCCCTTTGTCGCATATCTTAATCTACTGGTTATTGCCTTTTACACCAAGTCACTAGAGAAAAACAGTTCTCATTTAATTTGCATGGCATGTATGCAGTTAGTGAGGTGTTTACTTTGCATCCCACATGGATGTAAACACACTTCCCAAAAAAATTATATCATCTTTGAGCTGGGACTAAAGAACAGTCATTGTTATCTGGATTTTGGAAGCACCAAGTCCTTCCTGCTCTCCCCTGTAATAAAGACTATATCTACAAGCCAACTGCTATCAGGTTTCTCTTTTGCTGCCATCTTTCAGGAACAGCAAATACAAAGAAGAGTGCAACTAATAACACAGATCAGTAAGTCTGCACAGATGCAAAGAGCAGACCCTGCCTAAATACTGAGCTGGAATATCGCTGGTGTGCTGTAATCCTGATGCCCTGATTCCCAGGAAAGTTTATGGCTGTGTTCACACCACAGGCAATGAATATTGCTGTGTGAGCCTTCTTCAGGACACTCACAAACATACCCTGGGCTCACTCTTGCACAGCAGAAGATAAAGGCTAATTAAACTGTCTGACTCTGCCGTGAAGCTGATGAGGATCACATATAAGAGCCAGACTTCTGCTGAGCTGCAGGGGACGCAGCTTTTGGGAGAGGAGAACACTATCAGCATGGGGAAAGATGTTTTAAAGTGGGGCAGACACTTCTGCACTGAGTGCCTGAGAGTTTTAACCAAGCAGGCACAGAAGAGGAAAACATCAAAGTTATAAACCACACAGTGGTTATTTATGTCTAATAAGGAGGGGGTTACCAACACCCTAAATTCTAATGCATTTTGGAGAGCAGCTCTTCAGTGGGGTTGTTGAGAAAGTAGGCTCTAAAGCTCCCCTTTAAAAGGTTTAAGTAACAATAAAAAGGAATATGAGGAAGTTCTTCAGAGCTGTGTGCTACTGCAGTTGCTGGTAAGCCAGGCAGTTTGCTTAAACCCAGCTCAAGCACCTGCAGAGCACCCAGTGCCAGTCCAGTGGTCTGGGCTGCTTCATGTCCCCTCTCCCTCACTCACCCCCACTGACACCTATAGAAGCCTAGGCTGGGATAAACCAGCTTCTAACTCACACTTACAGCTCTTTCTTGACCACAGTGGACAGCAGGTGAGTCATTGAGACCCCATCTAAGCTTTCAGGTAGCTACAGCTAAGTGGAGTCAATCCACCCAGCATCTCTGAAAATGTTACCCTTATGTCCCTTTACAGAAAGGATTTTTATTTGGACTGCTTAGCTGATGAACTGAAACACTGAATTATTTACATTCACAGCTCTACTGCTGAGCCCTCTTCTATAGTCAACACTTCTGTCTACAGAGGTGATGATTTTACTGCAGTGCTGGTTTTACAAACTGTTGTTTAAAGACATCAAAAAAGGCCCAGAGTGGGAGGGGACCCATAGCCCAGATCATCAAAGCCAAAAGGTGTCCAGTGTGAAAGAAAAGATCTGTTCCACAAATATAGAGACTATGGTGATAAGAGACCCAAGGAAACACTAAATTATTAAATTAAATTATTGATTTAATTGGTATCCTAGGAATGAAATAAAAATCAACTCTATTAAACTTCACATGCCTACAGTGCTTTATAAATTCACTAGATAACTGACTTAATTGGGGTGAATTGTTTTACAAGAATCTGAATCTGGATCCTTGATTACCTATGTACACATCCAAAAAAAACCCCAAAAAGTATTCCATGTGTAATTCCCTCTGTACTGCTAACCTGTGGCTTGTATCACACAGCAACCTTGCATTGTATTTCCAGGTCTCTATTCCTTTCCAGCTTCCATACTCCTGAGAAACACAGGCCTGAATTTTTGAAACCCCCAAAATTATTGTGAACACCATCCCTTTGCAATGGTTAATTCTGGAATTTAATACCATCTCCATTTTATTAAAATCACTTAAAATTGAGCTTCTTTGCAAATCTATCTGGGATTTAACATACAGAAACAGAAACAGACCTGGGACTACAATGATTCCTGCATGTGTCTGCTTCTTTCCAAGAAAAAGCTGCACCAAAGTGGAACTGCTGTTTATAAATTGTCTCCTTGTCTCATGACATCTGAAGTGATATTCTGGAATAAAATTAGATCCCTGTGTCTAGCAAATTAAAGTAAAAATGCAAGACCCGGACTTATCCATTTCTTCCCCAGCACACTTCTGTGGTGCTTCAGAGGTGATGATTTTCCTGTTGAGCTCTAAGAGGAATGGAATAAAACACCACCAAGTGCTTCTGACTGCACTAACACTGAAGACCAAGTCTACTGCTGCAGGAATGCAAGAATGAGAAAGTGCATGAGAATTTAAGGAAGCAGACAACTAATTGGCATTACTCACATGGATTACAGACAGGCAGGAAGCAGATTCTGCACTTGTAAGCACCCTGATTAATACCTCCTTTGGCACCCTGAATTTAAACGAGCAGGGCTACTAAAGAAGCAGGGCATTATGAAGTGGGAGTAAAGTTCACAAAATGCAGTGGGAGAGTTTCAAGAGGGATGGAACCATTAAACATTTATGCTGGCAATAATCAGGTAAAAGGGTTTGTCTTCCCACGCTTTGGGAAAGATTACATCTCAGAACCACAGGAGAATGGGCAGCATGTTAAGTTTGGATAAGGGAGAAACAATTAGTATGTTCTGTCATGAAGAAGAAACATTGGAATCATGGAGTACTTCCCAGTATTAGGAAAATCTTCAAATGTGTTCCCCAATATTCCTCATCTTTTAGGCAATAACTGTAAAGGGTATTGTCATCTTTGTAATGTTTCTTATGTAGCTGCAACTGCAGTGTGAGAACCTTACTTTGCCTACAGCTAAATAACCTGAGTTTTAATCTCAGCAGTTCACAAAACCCAAGCTGAGTGGGGCCTGAGCAGTACCTGACTACTGAAATCCTGCAGGAGGTGATAACGATGCCTTAGTAGATAGCATCATTTTTAAGGTATGTGTACACTGCACTCATTATGGCAGCTGTAGACACACTTCAAAGTCAGCTTTAAACAATTCCTTACGCAGTCAGAAGAGCAGCAGGGACTGTTCACCATTCAACACCAGACAAAGCCCCCACCCAAGAAGGTGAGTGAACAGTGGGTTAATCCAACACTGAGTTCGTGCTTCCTGTGATTCCACCCTGGGCTACCTGCCTTACAGCTAACTCGGCTGTCTGAGCTTCCCAGCAGGCTTAGTACACTTTGGGACTATAATATCTGCTAATCTCATCTGATTCCAGCCACCTCCAAACCAGGGTGTCTAGTCTAGGCTAGTCATCTAGCCTCCATTTAGTATCAATGGAAAGGGATGAGAGTCCAAAGGGCACTTCATTGCTCTCCAAGACAAGCATTAACATATGAATCACTCTCTGCAAGGCCCCGTGTCTCTTCATTCACTTCAGAGAAAACCTACCCTACACGTCTGATTTTTGGAGAGCTGAAAGCCACCCTCAGCCCACAGTGAGCCACGGTTGTGCTGAGTAAGCTGGTCTACTGTAGATGAGATTTTTAACAGGGGATCTGAGCAGATACAGGCACTAAGGAACCCAGTTCTTCATCTGAGTAAGGATTCTGGCGTCCCAAACATACTGCAGCATGAGATCATTACTCAGTTTCTTCCCCTGAAGTTTCAATTAAGTATGATTTTCATCCTCATTTCCTCTTCTGCATTCCTTGTCTGTGTTTCATGTCTGGGATGGCCATGTTTCAGTGGAGAATGAAGTTTATATGGAGAATAAAAATAAATTTTATAAAAACTTTAAACAGGAATTTGGAATAGACAGTAAGCAAGTGCTACCTAAGTACTTCATTTACACTATTCTGATGCAGTGCCTCTCAGATATATTCACCCTGTTCCCTATTTCCCAAACCACTTTGCAAAGTGAAGGGAGAGGCAGAAGAGGTGCTACACTGAAGAGTGAGAAAAAAAATGCTGACATTAGTAGCTACAAGCTAAATGCATTTCAAAAGTGCCAATGTCCAACAGTTCTCTTGGGAGACAACTATGGAACAAAATAGTCTGTGGAAAGCTACTCCAATGCCTTTTTTAGTACCATCTTCCTCCACAGTACCTACGTGGAATAGGGTCAAAAAGTTATAACAAGTCCCTGTCCCTGGATATGTTTAAGGAAAGACTGGATGTGGCTCTCAGTGCCGTGGTCTGGCTGACATGGAGCTGGTTGCTCATAAGCTGGACTTGATGATCTCAGAGGTCTTTCCCAACCTAATTGACTCTGTGAAATGGTCACCTCTTTTCCTCTCCTCCTAGTCATGCCCTGTGGAGATACAGAATGAATTCACTTCCACTGTTACTTCATTCATTTGGTTATAACCCCTTTCCCTCATCTGTATATTAAATGGAGATTATGAGCTATTCAGGGCAAAATTCTCTTATCATACAACTAAGCAACACAGCTACATAGAGGGGCCATGATTTTATAGCTTGGAGGGACACTTTGAATACAAACAGCAATATCTGCAATATGAAAAAATCACTGTGATGGCCAAATTACATGCCAAACATACTAGGAATAGATTTGCTTGGAAGCAAAGTGTTCCCTCTACAATGGGAAGGAAACAATCTGTTCTGTTGACAAATACAAACCAAAACTGCATTGCTGTTGGTGAGAACATCTTACAGAATGGTTTTATGCTCAGACTTGTGCATTTTTTTTACATAATCTTGTCACTGTAACAGTGAATACATGGTCACTTTGTCACCTCTTTGGGCAGCAGTGTCCTCCTATGGAGAGAGCCCCAATATTGTCACATAGATTACTGAGATTTCAGAACTACAGTGCATGAATTCAAATCATGAGTGAACTAAAAAGGTTTTGCTTTTGACTCACTATATGTACTACCCCAGCAGAAAAAAAGTCACAATCACCAGAAAATATTTTGTCTCACAGTCTGCTTCTCAGACAATGAGATTTTATGCACAAGCCCCTCTCTAGCCACAGGGGAAGAAATAAGAACCAACTGGTCCTTGGGATGCAGGTACCACCCCAAGAGCCCCAGGTCACTTTGTCACAGCAGCATGCATCGTAGAATCATGGAACCATTAAATCATGGAATCACAGAATCATGGAACCATAGAATCATGGAATCATAGAATAGTTTGGGTTGGAAGGGACTTTAAAGATCATCTGTTTCCAACCCCCCTGCCATGGGCAGAGAGACTTTCCACTATCCCAGGTTTCTCCAAGCCCCGCATAAGCTGGCCTTGAACACTTCCAGGGATGGGGCAGCCACTGCTTCTCTGGGCAGCCTATGCCTGTGCCTCACAACTGGCTGAGGTAGCTGTAAGGAGCCCTGCTCTGTGGGTTGCACACTCATCTCAAAAGTAAACCTAAACCACTGGCATATGCAATGTCTGTCACCTTTGGTGGGGAACACTTGAATCATCCCACCAGCTTCTTACAACCTCCGGGAACGCTCAGGACCTCCAGTCCCCAACTAGGACAGTTCTGTGAAATTACACATTTGCAAAAAATAAACCAGCAGCAAATGATGGTGAGTGAAACTGTCTTGCCTTTTAGTAAGGACCTGGTGTTGTACCACTGGAAACAGAAACACTGCTACACTTTACTGCAGACCAAGTGGCAAGGAAGTCAGGTCCCAGCCTGTAAGTGGACTGTGCTCATGCTCAAATATACAAATGATGGTCACAGAAAAGAACCTAAACCTCATGGCATGGCCCTGCTGAGCATTTCTTTGGCTGTACAATCACATTTTGCCTCGTTTCTTACAAAGGAGCATTAGAGTGCATACATTAAGATCTACAAAGTCATTTAGAGCAACTTGCAAACCCCAGAACGCCCACTCTGCCTTCCTCTGCTCCCACAACCGCTGGGATAAATCCGGACCTACCCAGCCAACCTCAGTAGAGATCTGTCACTCTGAAAGACACCAGAGAGAGACACAGATTCTCTAACTTTGGTTTGGATGAAACCCCAAGACACGCTCATCACATCTCAGGGTATTTAGCATTGACTTTAATTAAAAACCTCCCCGTGCCAAACCACATGCAGATGCAAACCGACGCCTTCAGCGTCTGCAACACGTCGCCTGAAAAGCTCCCTTCAGTCTGAGGTAGATGCATGAAGTAGGGACCTGCCTGTAAAATTTCCTCTTGTTCTGCAAACTCTCTTACTCTCTGCACTGCCCCAGTTTACCGCAGTGCAAAAAAACCCCACACTCAAACAAATCTATTCTTGGGAAGGAAGAGGGGCTGGTAGAGTGGTTTTTGAAGGCAGGCCAGAGACTATTTGAAACGGGGGACACACAGAGTGTTTTAACTGCTGTGATAATTCTGCATAAAGAGATGTTAAGGCTCTAGCTCCTTGCTGTAGCATGCCATGTGTCCCTGAATAAAATTACTGCCATGCAGGCTGTTAGCAGAGGAATGCGTAAACAGACAATGTATCCTTGCATCAGTTCCACAAAATGTTGCACAACACAAATGCCTCTCGATGTGTCATTTCCTGCTTGGCCACCAGCCCAGCTCCTGACAGGNAAAAAAAAAAAGAAGAAAAAATGAAAAGTTAAGAAAAGAAAGGCAAACTGAAAGATTTAAAGCTGTTCCACGCCAAAGCACATTCCACTCGCCTCAGACTTATCCCTCCACCCTCTCCGCCTTTGAAAGAAAAGAGGGAGAACTTCCTAAAAACTCTTATGGTTTTAAGTTAAGGAATCTCAAAAATCTCAATCAGTTAACTGCGTTTTATAAGCCGGGTCGGCCAAACAGTTAACGTGGGGGCTGAGCAGAACCCCTGGCTGGCTCTTGCTGCCTTCTGCAGCGTGCACAGACAAAAAGGCGATGTGATGTTTGCTCATACCTTTCATCACGTGTGCACCTTGCAAGCTGCGGCAGCAGAGAAACGCTCGGGAGCTGAATGAAGCAGAACAGTTTTCTCCCCTGAAACACTTCAGCTCCAAGCTCAGAGCTGCTTTTCCATTCACACTGATAAAGAAAGTTGGGGTGGGTGACTTTGGAGACTACCTTTGATTAGAGACAAACTGAAGTCTTTGGAAGTCAGGCAAAATATAAAAATATATAGGCTTCCCCTCCCTCCTTCCTCATGATTTCCCCCATGACTGTGTTTGTCCCAAAAGTAGCCAGAAAGGAGGATGTGCCTCCTATTCCAAAGGTACCACTATGGAAGGGCAAATCATTATTTCCATAGTTGTAATGAGGTAAGGCAAAGGCATTAAAGAGGGGCTTAGGTAAAGATTTGGGTGGCTTGTTTGCTCTGTTTTTTTCTCCTTTGACTTCCTTTACAGTAATCTCTGGCTATCTGTCGGTCAGTTATGACCTCATGACAACTTCTCCGGAAAACTTCTTCCAGCCCTCCCAGCTGGAAGGCAGCTCTGCTGGCTAAGATGTGCGTATGGCAGAGGTTTTATCCTGGATATGAGGAGAGAAAAATATCTGCAGGATTTCCTAATGATTCCCAAAGATCTCATACAACCATGTCTCTAGACTGCATCACTCAGAGTGCAAAGCACTGTCTCAATCCAGCACAGAAACTGTGCAACATAGTAGATGTCCCTGGACAGTAATGTAGATAGACTGGAAGAGATTAGGTAAAATTAAATAAATTTTTTTCTGAGAAAAAAATCATCAGAAGACCTTTTCTCATATAGAAATGGGCAAGTTTTCCTAACAGACCAACCTGACATCACTGTCTCTATTAAAATATTTTCAAATAATAACAGAGAGGCAAGGCAGCAAGCTTCTACAAGCAGACGTTTAATACGACTAAATGGCACTTACATTTAAGAACCTGACTTTCTGAAGTGCTGAGCATCCAAAACACCAACTGGAGTCCCTGCATGCCATGACTGTTCAGCACTCCTGAAGTCAGGCTCTAAATGTCTGTGATGTCTGTCATGGCTTTGCTGCTGCTCCTGCTGCTGCTGGGAACCTTGCAGCTTTCGTTCGCTCGACTCAACTTGCCAACAGAAGGTCAGAGTGCCTTGCCTATAAACAAGCCTTACAAATTCACGATCTAAAGCATGATGTCATGTCTTAAAATGATAAGCTGGCAACAAAGTAAATGACATTTTGTAAAGATGTGCATAATTTTATGTTTACACTCCTTAGAATGAAGGTTCTAATAAGTCATTGGTTGTGTTCCTTTAAAGGGAAGTTTTATAAGTGAGATGAATCACAACTGCAAAAGATCAAAGTTAAAAAACATCAATGATGCCATGGGGTACTTTTTAATCTTGTAATGAATGATGATCATGTGCTCTTATGAAGTTGCTCCAACTGCCAACGCCAGATGTGTATATTAAGAAAAAAGTTGTTTGTGATGTGACAGCTCTGGTTGAGCTGCCAGAGAGAGGAAAACTGGGATAACATGCCTGAAATGCTGAAGTGAAATACAGATCCTGGCAGAGAGGGGCACTATTTGCTGATACATAATTTTTTAAGACAGACACATTTGATATCAGAGCTGCTCCTTGAATCCCTTACTTCCCCCAACCACCTAATTTTCTTTATGCAACATGAATATCATTGAATGATTGCTACCAAACTAATGTATCTACACAAGTGCAGGGGTTCTAAGAAGGAAGCAAAACTTCAGAACTCCCAGAGCTCACTGGAGCTACTCCTTCCCTACAAATTCAAGCTTAATAATGAAGTCATTCCAGAGATGTATCAGAATGACTTGAAAGTATAAAATTGCAGTATTCCACCAAAACATTAAAATGCAAATGGACATTCAAGCTCAAATTTTACTTTAAAAATAAAAGGAAAAAGAAAAAAAAAGGAAAAAAAATGAAGAAAGACACAATAACTCCATGTAGGCCATAAGAACTCAGTTACTGAGCATTTCTAGGCTCAGATATTCAAAGACACCAGCAGATGGGTATCACATACAGAGGCCTTTCAGGTCGAAAGTAAAAAATTCCAGCAGAACTTGGAGATCTTGTTAAATTCTATGAACACAGACTCACTTTAAATACATTGATCACCAAAACATCCCCACACCAGCAGGGTCCCTCTCTGTGCTGCACAGGGTAAGCCACACCACTCTCCACACATCACTTTCAAACCTCTCTGCTCTTTCACAGTGGTTGCATCCTCTGCCAGGAGATTTCCTCTTTTGCAGATGCATCAATACATGGAAGCAGCTTCCAGATGGGAATGGCTAAATGATACATAACTTATTCCCTGCTTTTTACTCCATGAATACAGCTTGCCCAGTGTCCTACAAGTAAGTTACAAGGAGCACCAGCTGCTAGTGAAAACTAAAAATGGGAACTGACTCACAGAGAGAAGACAGAACAAAAATCCCCCCGCTGTGACATCAGGTCACCTCAGCTGTGAGCAGGTAGCATCACAAGTATGTACCTAATGAAATATATCCAGAACTATTTGCTTTTTCTTAGCTGTTCTTGAAGGTGAAACTCTACAGCCCAGGTAGTTCTTACAGGGAGCATTTCAGTTCCCACCTGAGTGTAAGAGGAGGTGACTGCAGCATGTATTGGCACGAGAAACACTTAACTGCATGAATTCTGTCTACATCTTTCTACTTCTGTCTTTGTGGTATTTTAAACAAAACACCATGAAAGCTCCTTGAAGGTCGCATTTGTATGTACAGATCAAAGGCAAAATAATTATTTGAGATGCTTCCATTATAGGGATTCTTTTAATGTGGTTATTCATCAAATAATTCTTAATCTCTAAGTGTAATTTAAATAACGCTATACCTGGCTAATCCAATCAATTTAGAAAGAGTCATTTCTAGTTAGATTAAGAAAAAACTCCAGAACTGGCTCATCAGTGACACCCATATGATGCGAGACTGGTTACCAGCTAAATGTGCTAGACAGAGAGACAGCCAGATAAATCCTGATGGATTAACTAGACTTGACTGTATCTAAAAATAAGTGCTACCCATAAAACTGCTAGAACATGACAAAAAACAATTGTCATAAAAGTACAGGCATTGCAAAATAGATAAATCATGGCAAATAGATTCTTAGCGAGTTTGCATGGCTTTGAGATAAATGTGCTGGGTGAAAATCTGCTGGGCTATATTTTAAAAAAATATATAATTTCTGTGCACAAATAAGAAACAAAGACTATGCTGTTGATATACTGCTTTTTTTATCTTTCTTTGGGCCCTGGGGGTCTATGATGAGTCCATAGCTGAAAACCAACTTCAGGGATGATGAGATTAACCAGGTGCATTAACTATCTGATGGCAAAAGAATTTAAGGGCAAACAAAAAGGCACTATATTATATATTTCCTCTCTATGCTAGGACTGATCCTGAAAGATCAGGCTCCTGTTTTGTTCTAAACATCTCCAGTTGGAAGCTTACAGGAGTTCAGGGAATGCAGCACGTTGCAGGATTGTATCTACTATGTCTAAATCAGATTATATATAAATACAGTGTGTTTAGTTCTCATTTACACTGGCAGATAATGTATCAAGACCTTGATGTGAATGAGAATCAGGCTTTGGGATTGCCTAAATTCATCCAAGCACTTAAGTGAGTGTTTAATGCAAGTATGTGTGTGGTCCAATAGACTCCAAATTAAGCATGCACTCACATATTTTGCTGAGCAAAAAACAGTGTTTGACAAAGATATACATATTTCATTTACAGGTCTCTGTTAAACAAAATTAAGCAGGCATAAGAGCAAAAAGAAGAATATAATACTCACTTCTTGGCTCTCTTGGCCCATCCACTGTAACCTTTATAGCTCTGTGGTATGTAGCGACTTGGGGGGGATTTGTCAGGACAGTTATTGTCAAAGTAAAGCTCTTCCCTACAAAGGGAAAAAACAACAAGGAATGAGTGATTACAACATGAAAACAGTCACATGCATGTTCAGTAAAGAATCAGTTTAAAATTATTCCCTGTCGTTACCACAATCGTGAAAATTAAAAACATAACTGACCATAGGAGTTTTCCTCCCCTTCAGTTTTACTCTATGTCAAGAATACGTCCATGTGTTGACAATCTAAATGTTTCTTATTTAATAATGGGTCATCATACAATGACAGAACAAAAGTGATTCACTGCTGAGGACAAGCCAAATTCTTTGCTGCATTGAAAGTGGTGTAAATCCAAAGCAAGTCAGATAATTTAAAAATTTACTCCAGTTTCGCAGCTGTGTGACAGAGAGCAGAATGTGACCACATGTTATTTACTTCACACAGTTTTATCATTTCATTTGTTTGACTTGACTACAATAAGATGAGGAAAAAATATATTTTTCTCCTGGGAGAAGTTTTAACAGAGAGTAAGTGTCTCTGTCCTTCATATGCCAGGGCTAATATGATGATATCATTATTATGAAACACGCCTTTTTTTCCCTACACATATTCCATCTATGAAATACCAAGAAAGGCCCTAACTTTCCCGTGAGGGTGAGAAATGTCTGTGTGCACGTACTTTGCTATCGTCAATCTGCATTGTTGCGTTTTTGTTTTTCTTTTTTTTTTTTTTTTTTACTTTTCAAAGCTCGAATTCAGGCAGAGATTGCACAAGACCATCCACAGCCTTCAGCTGAATGAAAACGTTAAAAAGAAATAAATAAATGGAACTGCCTGTGTCTGAGCACACATTCTCACAGGCGCTGGCCCCCGTTTGGGAGACTCACTGACAGTTGTAATCTGTTAGATATGCAACGGTTACTCATGTCAGATAGTCAAAACTGAAAACTGTTTCAAGACAGGAAAAGGTGGGCGTACAACAGTGACTCAATAAAACAGTCAGCAATCTTTGGCCTTCATGCTCATTTAAGCTGCTACTTTACCAGACACTTAAAGCTCTTTTTTTTTTTTCTTTTCATTTTTTCCCCCTCCTCCCTGGGTGTATTTGTGCATTTTTGCTGCTAGGGCTTTTCCTCTCACTGAACTCTGAAGGCATTCAATCAAGGCACAAATCTTAAACGATATGTAACAGCACTAACTTAATGCAGTTTTTTCAGGCCTAATATAGAACAGCTTATATATAAGGCATAATACAGAACAGAGCTTTGGCTGTCAATTCTAGTAATTGGTCTTTCTTTCTAGTCCAAGTCGTATATCCCCCAAACCTGCCTGAGACATGCATCATTTATTATCAGGAGTGCAACTTCAAACTGTCTTGGCTATAATTTTCACGAACTAGAATGTGACATGGATTTTTTTCAAAGGAAATATAACTGTCATTTAGAGTAAAATGATTTTCCAGGTGAAGCTGTGCTCCAGCTGTGCCCAGCTCTTTGGGAGATGCAGGTTAGAAGGAAGGTCAGGGCCCTGGCAAATAGAATTATAGAACAGTTTGGGCTGGAAGGGACTTTAAAGATCATCTTGTTCCAACTCCCCTGCCATGGACAGGGACACCTTCCACCAGACAAGGTTGCTCCAAGCCCCATCCAACCTGGCCTTAAACACTTCCAGAGATGGAGCATCCACAGCTCCTCTAGGCAACCCATGCCAGTGAGTCACCACCCTCACTATTTCTTCCTAATATCCAATCTAAACCTGCCCTCTGTCAGTTTAAGCATGCAAAAATCTCGGGAGGCTGAATTCTGTACCAGTGGCATGGCTGAAGGTGGCTTTTTCCATTTTCACTGGGAAAAGGATTATTTCCTAAATCATCACAGGAGCAGAGTTAGGTGTATTTAGGATGTCCAGTCTTTGTCCAGTCCTGCCCACCTGCTGTCCCAGAGGTGAACTCTGTGTCCTGCCAGCACAGGGCGTGGGCGTGCAGCAGCAGCCCTACGGTGCCTCCACTCTGCTTGTTTAGGGCTGAGAAGTGTCCATGCCTTTTATCCCTCTCCAAAGAGGAATTCAGCCCACTGCATGAATATATATAGTTCTCCAGGTTCAGGTTTAAGGCTTCCTTTGGCACTAGCTTACCAATGTCAAAAAGTTTTGACTGTTAAATTGTAGGCCGATGTCATTCACATCACAGTAGAAGATCAGTAGAATATTATTGATAACAAAGATACTAAATGGGCTTTTCCATACACCTTTGGACAAAGAATTTGGCCTTCCATGCTATTGTTCTCTTTATACACCAAATCCCTGTAGAAGTCTATTATGACAAAAAAATAAACAAATTATACTATCTGTGAGATCCTGTAAAATTGTTCTGTAGAAAAGCACTGCAATATTTTCTCCACTAAATACATCTCAACAGGATATAGAGGCTGGAAAAAAATGCTTTCCTTAAAAATGAGCTACATTTGGACCTCACCAAGGAGAATTTCTGAGCTGTCACCTCTGAGCCGAAGAGGTAAGCACCTACTTTGAGAGGGAAACTGGTTTTGTTTCCCAACTGGTATTTTACAAACCAAAGTGTGGATGAAGTAACACTGATGAAGCCCCCTCATACTCCATAAACCACAGAGCCCTTCACTGTGGGAGCTGCACAGCCCTGCCAGGGCACTCCAGACCTTTCAAGAGATGATTTACATATTACAGGATTAAGAACGAAATAAATTTTTAAGGTCCCTTGTTCCAGTGAAGCTGATGCCTTCCACAGCCATTTCACAGCTATCCCTCCTCAGCTACAAAATCCTTTAATGCACTTTTTATCACCTTTCTTTATTGCTGTTAGTCATTTCAACTATCCACTTTCAGAGGCTACAGACTAATTGTAGCTCTCTTTTATTAAATTCCCCAGCCAAGCAGTCATCTGGCACTATTGCTTCAGTGTGTCTAAACTGTGCATTCTTTGTTATTCACACATGTGAGCAGAGCTGACACAGAGGAGGACGAGATGGACATATGCTGAAGCACAAGGCAAACCCCAGAAAGGAGCCTGAAAGGAGGCTCGGCAGCTTGTGTGTGCGTGTTGCATATTTTTTCAGTTAGATGCTAATGTGATTAAAGTATCGGGACACAACAAAATTAAGGTTATGATCCTTTGCTTATTGAAGACAGGAATTCTTTCTTCTCTGTGCTGTGGATCGGGCTTGTAAAAGTGAGCTACTGCCTGAAAACCACATACAAACAACTGCTGCATTCGCATCAAACACTCCAGTTACTTACTCTTATGAATCCAAAAAAGGTGTTTAAGAGAAATTATGCAAACAGAAACGTGAAGCTTCTGTCAGGCAAACAAAATGAATATGTATAAAAATTGGGTTCCTCCATTGAGCCATGGGAAGCAAGTAAAAACGTGGGAGAGGAGGTGAAGTGGTAAGTTGATGATTCAGACTTCACAATCAAATTTAGAGATACAGAGATCAAAGCACGAGCTGCTTAGAAAGATGTAAATCTCAAGTCAGGAACAGGTGTGGATAAGTTTCTTGCCACTGAAAAATGATTTCTTTATTAGTTTATTTTTTCTTGTTCTACTTCATGACTTGTATTTACCGATATTTGTCTGTGTAAGGAGCTTTCTCACTTCTATTTGCAACTACTGATTTCTCTTCCTGCTATTTCAAGCAGAGTTCTAAAAAAATCTATCATTAATGATAACTCTTTCTCCTTCTCTCTTTCTCTCTCTCTCCCCCCCCCTCTCTGTTCTAAGTCTGGAAGACAAGTCTGGACCAATTTCTCCATCCTGCCTCTGGCAGGAGAATGCAGCATTTCAGATCCTCCACCGAGTCCCGGCTGCTTCAAAGGAAAAGCCCTACTTTCTTCCGTTAAGATCATAAGAAATATAGGGGGAGGGGGTCAGCTCTGTTTGGACATAATTACACTTCATCAAAAGAAGCTTTCTTCATCTTCCATGCGTGAAAAGTCTGCAAGCAGTTAAGTCTGTCTTTTTTCTTCCTTTTTTTTTTTTTTTT
>VZTR01033455.1:611115-630050 GCA_013400775.1 Chaetops frenatus | reverse complement strand
AGGGTTTTCTGTTGGCCTTCAGTGTTACATTGGACCCTGCCCTGTTCGTTTTGTCGTCTTGCAACTAATCGAGGAGGTGTTCCTAGGACTTACTTTTAAAAATATTTTTAAAAATATTCTTTAAATTTATGTGACAGCGGCCAAGCTTTGGCCTGCAGTACACTGTGTACTGCTGGGTGTTGTTAATTTCTTCGTGTCGCTCTGATGTTGTGAAATGTGACCAGTTTGTAAATTTCATCTGTAGAAAATGGATTTTGTTTATTCTGGCCGAACAGGTGTGGTGATGCCTGAACTGGAATCCTGTGATATTCCTTACTTGGAATCCTACGCATTTGGCTATTCATTCTTGAGAAATTCTGGGTACATAAATTGATGCCCTAACTTAATGGTATTCCTGATATGCCAGAATGTTCTCATAAGCTCTATAGTATTCCTTATAGAAAGTATTAGTCTTTACAGAAGTTACTGGTAAATGGTAAAAAGCTAGGACTGACAGTCCAGAAGAATGTGTCTCTGTGTTAGCTGTAAGTGATTTTTCCACTTAGAATATTTTTATACTTCCTGTGTACAGATCAACTGCTCCTAAGTTCCTAGAAATTACACAAATAGAAGATTTGCAGTCGATGACTCTAAAGCACATATACATGCATAATACATATTACTGTGTTTTTTAAATGGGAGCAGAAACCTGATGTTGCAGACAATGCAAGTTTGCTGTATGGCATTAGTGGTAATGATTTATTGTGAGACATTTGATTTCCTACAGGTGAATTTGTTTCAAGGTTTGCAGCCGTGTTGGTGTTTAGCTAAAATTTTCTTTTGAAGTCTTTTATGTAACTCCCACATCATTCTCTTTCTCGGTACAGGCTTTGCTTTCCCTTTGGCTTGAGGCACCAGTGCTTACTTAGCAGGATGCAGTGCACCCACCCTCTCTCCCTTTTTGCATATCTTTCTTCACTGTTGGCCAGATCCAAGTGGTGTGGAAGTCTTTCTGTTAACTTTGGTGGACTTTACAGAGGCTTCTATTTGCATGTTACTAGTATACAAATCACATTTTGTTTTATTTTGGTTCCTTTTTATCTTGTGTATTGTTGCTGTGTAGGTGGGAATGTTGATGGCAAAAGTAGCATTTCCAACTGTAACAGGATAAAATTAGGGTTTTTTGAAAGCTCCATCTTTGCTTGTGAAAGTTTGAAAAACTTAGTTTTCAGTTAGATAAAGAGCTTCTTAGCTGTCACGTTCTGAAGAAAAGCTTGAGGTCTAACCAGAATATACTGAAACTGCAGGAGGAAAAGCTCGAAGTTGTGTCTCTGAGAAGTAAACAAGAAATCCTTTAGTGGCATCTAACTTGTGATTTTTAAATCAATGGATTTGAAGATGTTGCTTGAGGTTTCACAGGATTCTGTAGCCTTTAGAGCCTCTGACTGTCAATCCAGCTGAATTACTGTCCTGAGTTCAGTTCTGGGTAGCACAGAAGGGAGCTGCTTGAGAGTTGATTAGTCAATTACTAACTTGTCAGTGTAAGCAAGCTGTAATTTAGCAAGCTACAAGTGTTTTTAGAATTGCCTACATATAACAGTGTAAAGCAACAGCGAACATTGTTCACCTTGTTATTGCTGTTCTGCTGTGATGCCCTGGAGCAGCGAGACCAGCTGGTGTCTTTCTAGGTCATCACTGCAAGGGTGTTCTAAGGCATGAGGCCAAACCCAGGCAGTGTAATTATACCATAGAAAATAATTTAGTTAATACTCTTGTTGCAATTGTGAAATATCCAAATGTGTAGATACATAAGCATGTAAAGAAAAGGAAATTAGTTAGGCCTATGTTCTCATGGAACCAGGGCAGTGGTGACTCAGTTAGAAGCTTATCTGGAGCTGATGAAAAAACCTGCCTGTCAAAGGTACTGAAAATGGTATTGATTTGATCTGCAATCTGTGTTTCAGCTACTTGGTGTTTGTAGTGCTATGCAGAGTCGTTATTAATTTTAGGTAATCTTCATATGTTCTTTTGCAAGTTATCACAAGTGAAATTTCTATTTATAAGTAATATTTGGCCTTGCTCTACTCCATATTTTGCATATGTTTGAAGTATTGTGTTTGATTACAATCAGACTTTTGCAGAGTCAACTGCAAAGTTTGTAGTTCACATAGCTCCTTAAGCTATCACAGAAGTAGCAGTAATGGAAAAAAAGAGGCCAAGAGCTTGTTTGGAAGAGGTGATTTCCAATAGACTTTTGCTGAAATGTGGGCTTGTTTACTTGAAATGCTACTCAAGCATATGATTTTTAAATGCACTTAAGACTGAAGAGCTCTATTGATAATTCTTCTGATTTATCTGAGAGATGCTGGCAAGAGTTAAGCACAGTACTGAGGTATACCTAGGAGAAATGTGTATTTTAGATTAAACAAGAATGCATTTTAGCAGGAACTTTCTGGATATCATCTGTGACTGTGAGATCTCTGAAAAGAGTTGGGTGGCCTGAATGTTACTGACATACTGTTAGGCCTACTTCTGAAGAGCTAATTTTTGTGCTTCAACCTTATATTAAAGCTATGGCTGTTTTTCGTGTAGTTTTTCTTGTATTTGGTGTTGTGTAGATGAACAGCAACAAAAGTAGACATCCTCTCCTCCAGCGAATTTGTACTTAGGATGGCAACCACTGACTTCTGAAAGAGGAACAGCCTCACAGCAAGAATTGGAGAATTTATTTATAATCCTAGCTATAGATTTGGCTGCTCATTCTTGATGGGGAATTTTAGATGCATATGTTGATGCCATAACTTGATGGTATTACTGATATGCCAGAATATTCAATTAAGGTTAGGGTGGAACTACATTATGAAATTATTTTAATTGTATTTCAAATAGTGAATCAAACACAGCTCAGGGTGATATGGGAGGAGAAGGGTTGATATAATCAGTATGATAGTTTGGGAAGATACCATTTTGAAAGAAGATGAAGGCAGGTGAAGGTTTAGAGAGAAAAGTTATACAAAGGAAAATACAGTTTAAAGCTAATGATAACTTGCTTATGCTTCACTGTAAATCCACCTCTGTTAGTAAACCTTAAATTTTAATTTACTTTAAATGGAACTAAAGGCAGATGGGAACCCATGCTCATTAGTGGAGTTGCTTGCTGGCTGATAAGCAGTAAAATGTACTGACAGGGCTAACTTGACCTCTGCATGTTAATACAGGAATGCTTTACTCGTCAGAAAAAGCAAAATACTGACCAAGTCACATTTGGGACCTGTTCATCCTTGCATGCTGAAATCAAGTATGGAGGTCCCTGATGACTTGGAAGCTTTTTTTTTTTATCACCAGACCTGTGAGCACAACTTTTGTTTGCTTCACTGAAAATTGTCAGTGGTTCCCACAGAAAGGTGATGACCACTGAATTGCATCTTTATACAATTATTAAATAATTGGTATGGAAGGTTTGTAATACTAATTAAGAATTAAGTATTAAGAAGAAACAATTGCTTTATCAGATTAATTCATGGTTATAGGAGTCAGATTCTGGAAGCTGTGAAAACTTGGCTGTTAGTTTCAGGTTGTTTGGTCTTTACACTGTGTTCTTACAGCATTTTTAGGAAGGAAGGAAAAAGTCATTTGTGCTTAATTTGAAGTGCTATTAACTGCCAGTGTGGCACAAAGCTCTGAAAAAAGTGTATGCATTCAGTTCAGAGGGAGACAGCTGTATATATTATATTCATTTTGCCTGATTCCTTGTTAAAAACAAATGTATCACTTCTGGGGAAGGACAGAGCTCTGATTAAACTGGAGCTGGAAACTCTGAGAAGTGTTTGTAAACACCTCCAGATGTGGAGGCAGAGCTCTCATGTAGAATTATTCTCTGTGTTTCCCAGTCTCAAATAAAACAGTCACATCTGTGTATTAGTATTCTTTCAGTAGTCCAGACCATTCTGTGGTCTGGTTCAGAGGAGGCTTCAAGTAACTGTCATGTCTAACATGGGGACGGACAAATAGTGGTTTCAAATATGAGGACGTGCAGAGTAATTTCAAGTAGAACACAGCAGTTGTTGCACAGAGTGCAGTCAGAAGGTTTTATTTTAGTCTGAGGTTGCTTTAGTGACTTTTCTTTCCTTGCTAAGTCAGGGAGAGAGTTGTGCTTGTTTACTGCTTTCATGTAAGGTCTTCAATAAAAGTAATGCACAAAGATACTCGGAGGTGTAGAAATGAACATGAAGGATTATTTTATCTTCAGGGATGTTGAACAGGACAGTTCTAAAGATAAAATCATTCGGATGCATGTTATTCTTTGGATGAAAATCTATGCCTACATGTATTAGAAAATTTGTTTAACCTGTTGTTGCCAGCCACACATGTTTCTTCTCCAACTTCTACATGGGAATAAATGACTGAATTGTCTTTTAAATGGACAGGGGGGAATGATGTTCAGTTGTATTCCCTGTATTCGTGTGGGCTTTCCAAGCATGTTCCGTTCCAAGAGGGTGTTATGGTTAAAGATGAGATGCTTATTTGTCTGGGTGGTGAAAGCTGGGCTGTGCATTGACAGCTATAAGATGAATTTTTCTTTCTGGTATTCAGTTTAAAATAAAACTACCCTAAGAATCTGGTTTATCAAGTAATAAATGGAAGCAGCAGCAGCAGATGAAATGTGTTATCCTTAGAATGAATAGTGCATGCATTCTGCTTTGTGGTACTTTATTAATTAATTAAAAATGAAAGAAAGCTGCCCAAGCTTTGAACAGTATTCTTGTGTGCAGATCTGGTGCAGATGTGTCACTGCCTGCCCACAGATTGCTTCTAATCCTGTATTTGATCTGACTGTTCCCTGAAAGTTTGTGCCTTTGCTTTATCTGCTTGGATTTTAAAGATGCTGTTCTTAGGGAATATGGAAGTTATTAATCCTGTTTCCTGTAAGCAAAAAAAAATTCATAATTGTTTCCCAAAAAGCTGATAATTTTTGACCTGAACAGGTTAGAGGATGATAAAGTATTATCACTGGATACTATCAGTTATTATTTTGTTATAAATCCTAGATCACACATGCACTGTACCTCTCTGAGACCCTTTGGAGTGCTTCTAGTTCCAGTCTGCTTGAACAGCTCAGGAGTACTTAAAGACTTCATACTTAGTGTTTTAATTTTCAGTTATTCTGTGCTACTGGGAGAGTGGGTGATAAGCAAAACAATATATATACTCTTGCATTTTCTTATGGGTTATTGAGTTTTTTTTAACTTTCTCTTATTTTTTTATAGTTTTGAGCATACATTCAGCCAGTCTTGCATGTGTTTAGCAGGGCTGTGGGTTTGTTTTTGTTTTTTAAAAGAAGTGCAGTAACAAAATCTGTATTTCCTGTAGTTAATTAAGTTCTTATATCTCCAGTCCTAGAAGACTGTTATCCTGTACCCCCTTGTCAGCTGGTGAGGCCATGAAATCCTCAGTAGTAACAGACTAGTTAATCTAATTACTCTGAAGTAGAGGATGTGAAAACAAAAGCACTAATTTTAATTATGTGTTAATTCATAGTTATATTGGCCTTTCTTTCCTTCCTGTTTTGTTTGAGTTTATATAAATGAAAATTTGTCAGTCTTTTAATTTTTGCATGATTTCAGGTTATATGCAAAATATATTTATGAAAAAACTGATCTGATAATCACTTAGATGTAGGCTTGATTAATTAAATCATTGTAATGGTAACTTCTACTCAGCGTTATTCAGTGTAAACATTTTTGCAGGGACACTGCTAGTCTCTGGTAATCCTGCACCTTCTTTAGCCTATGACAGAGACATCAGGTAGAATCTCTGCAAATTCACTTGTATTTAAAACTGACCCAGTGTAGACTTAGTATTTTTTTTTCTTGTTGTGAAGTGAAAACTGTATTACTATTAACATTTGCTCTTCCTGAGTGAGTTTAGAGCAGCTGTCAGACACTCTTAGAGCACTGTTCTGTAGTGACTGTTTTGATGCATCATTCTCCTCCATCTTTGTGTGACACTGTGGGGATTGGTGAAAGTATCTGAGTAATATCTCAAAAGCCTTGACCAAGTCTCTGTTGTTCAGCCTGGAGAAGGGGAGACCACACAGCACCTTCCACTACCTAAAGGGGCTCCAAGAGAGCTGCGGAGGGTGTGCAGTGATGTGACAAGGGTGAATGGCTTTAAGCTGAAAGCAGGAAGGTTTAGATTAGATAAGGAGAAAAAGTTCCTTTCTGTGAGGGGTGTGAGGCACTGGAACAGAGGAGCTGTGTCAGTCCCATCCCTGGAAGTGTTCAAGGCCAGCTTGGATGGAGCCTTCAGCAACCTGCTCTGATGGAAGGTGTCTCTGCCCATGGCAGGGGGTTGGATTGAGATGAGTTTTAAGATACCTTCTAAGCCAAACCATTCTGTGATATGATTATATATATTTAAATATAGTATAGGATGTTGCCTAAATGTATAACCCTTCTATCAGATTCAAGTTTACTGAGCAATAGAATTCCAGTTTTTGTGTCTCTCAGCTGGATCTTGAATAAATACGTGGGTTATACAGATCTTTTTGATTGTAGAAAAGTCAGTGTAAGTTAATATTGCTTGGTAATTTCAGAGTGGATATGGATATGAAGGAGGGTTATGAAACAGGAATCTGCCCAGGTATCTTACTGTGGTGACAGGGATGGGCCTGAACCTGATGAGAAATGACTTAAAATTTGTTTCCCTCAACTGATAACTTTTGTTCTGCTGATTCATATGGAACAAGTGTTTATCGTTATAACTCTTCAATGGAAAAGACATAGAGATTACAGTAGATGCTTTTAAACATTTATATTAGTGATTATATATGCCTTTTAATTTTTTTTGACCTTATATTTGATTGCAATGTTTTACTTATGAGAAAAGAATTTATAAAAGCTGGACCTCTTTGGATAGGAACTCAAAATTACCAGTCCAAATAGTGTTAATCAGAAGTTATCTTCTTGCTAGAGTTCATGATTAAAATGCAGCACATTGAAATAATCTGTGTGACTTAATCTGAACATCTGAATTCATTTTGTAGAATATGGCAAACAGCTGCATTTCAGTTTGGAGCTAAAACAAATACAGTATATCGACCCATTGAAGATCACTGTAGGCTTTTCAGCTCCATGATAGCTGTACTTATTGAAGAAAATTGATTTGAGAGTGCTTCTGCTTTTGAATGGTCTTTTGGTTTTTTTTCCCTAATGTCCGGAAGAAGGGAAATAGAACATACGGAGGATGGGACTTTGATGTGTTAAGAAGTTAATTATCTAAACCATCAAACAAAATGTGGGCTGTGGAAGTAATTATTGTAAAGGGTCTGATGAAGCCTGACAAGCTGGTGGATTTTTATGTTAAGAAAATGCTGTACACCTGCTTGATTTGAAAACTAAATCATTTGGTTGCAATAGGAGGACCCAAGTTTTTAGTGAAGCAGTAGCTGATAAGCTTTCAGCTCTCAAACCACTGAGATGTACATCCCTTCAGGTTTTTTTTAATTAAACTGTTCTCATCCACTTGGATGGAAGGAACCTAGCAAAGGATTTGCTCCAGAATAGGACATCCATGAATCACAGGTCTTATGCTGTGAGGAGGCAGCTGTGGAATTGGGCCCTGTGGTTTTTTGGGAATTTTGGGAAAATGCTTCATAAATAAGAACAGAACCTCATGGATAAAGCACAGTGTCTGTTGTGGATGTTCAAAGAATATAGTTATATGCTTCAAGCGATGTAATTAGTTTTAAAAACCACTAAATTAAAAAAAAAAAACCCAACCTTAAATCTTTGATTGTTACTCACTTTTTAGTGACTACACCGTTAATTCTCTATTTAGGAATATTAGTACTGTGGTATTGGATATAGATTTATAGCTACTAAAATTAAGCAAATCAAAGTCCTAATCAAATGATGAACAATAAAATATATATACATTTCTAAATCTTTAGGCTCTTTCTGCTAAGGTGGGTACCATGGCAGCTTCATCTTAACTCCCTTCCATGGATAGAGCTTTCTGATAAATACTGGCACCCCTTTTTGTTAAGAAGGTTTTTACTTGTTTTTTTTTTTTTTCTTTTTTAAATTCACTGATTTGACTATTTAGGTTAGATGACTCTGGTAACTGCTGATTATGGCAGGATCCTGACAACACTTTAGCCTTGTGTGTAATTACTCATGTGATTAAAATCAGACTTGAGTGGGAGCAAACTTGTGATTCAAGTTACACATGTGCGTAAGTGCTTGCAGGATGGGGACCTAAATTAGAATCTGCCTGAAGATGAACTGAAGTCTGATAATCTACATGAAAGCATTAATAAAAAAAATTAAACTTATGACACCAAGTTGGGTGGGGTAGCGAGGCTGTACAAAGGGACCTGGACAGGCTGGATCAATTGACCAAGACCAGTTTTATGAGGTTCAACAAGTTCAAGTGCTGGGTGCTGTACTTGAGTTACAATAACCTCGTGCAGGCTGAGCCAGAGAGGCTGAAAAGCTGCTCAGTGGTAAAGGACCTGGGGGTGCTGGTGAACAGCAGCTGAACATGAGCCAGCTGTGCCCAGGTGGCCAAGAAGGCCAATGGCACCTGGGCTGTACCAGCCATGGTGTGACAGCAGGACCAGGACAGTGACTGTTCCCTGTGCTGGGCACTGCTGAGGCCACACCTCAAAAGCTGTGTCCAGTTCTGGGCTGCTCAGTTCAGGAAGGACATTGAGGGGCTGGAGAGTGTCCAGAGAAGGGAACAGAGCTGGGGAAGGCTCTGGAGCACAAGTCTGATGAGGAGCAGCTGAGGGAGCTGGGGGGGCTCAGCGGGGAATTTCTCACTCTCTACAACTGCCTGACAGGAGGAGACGGCCAGGTGGGGTCGGGCTCTTCTCTTGTGTAAAAAGCCACAGGAGAAGGGGAAACAGCTTCAAGTTTTAGCCAAGGGAGGTTTAGATACTGGGGAAAGCTTCTTCACAGAAAGAGTGGTCACACATTTGAACAGGCTGCCCTGAGAAGTGGTGGAGTAGATTTCCATTCTAGAAAACAATCTTATCCTTTGAATTTTAAAATTGAGAAAGGTAGGATCTCTTACAGCACAGCAAATTTTATCAACATACAGCTTTTATTGTTGCTACTAATAATAGTGCAAGAAATGAGCAGTACAACTCAACTGTTAGTAGTGTGGAACAAACTAAAGGACTAAGAAATACAGTGAGAATATATCCTGTTTATCAGAGGACTTACACAGTGTGCAGTTTTTCATGGATTTTTTGAAGGGAAAAATGAAACTCCCTTTTACATATTTATGGAGTTTTCCATAATTAAATTTTACTTAGTCCTTTAATAAATTATTTTTTTTTAATTTAAATAGTTCAAAGCCATTTAACTTGCATATTATTGAAGAGGAAAATGTAGGTTTGTTAATTACTTCATAGAATAAAATTGTCCTGGGTTTGCTTTGGAGTTCTTGAATGAGAAATTTATATAGAAAATCTGTAAAATACTTTGTATAAAGATAGTACCTTCAGTGCTATGAGTACTACCATGGTGGTCAGGTCTCAGTCTTTCCAATGCATTTCTCTTTTAAGATTTTAAGTAGTGTGTCTGTAAGGGGAATGTTTTATAAGGAAGTTTTTGATCTCTATGCTCATAAAGTTTTAGCTGGCTTTTTGTGAGAATCTCTTTTACTCCTCTTAGCCTTGTTGGAGATGCTGTGGATGTCATTTACTGGTGGTTAGGATATGCAGGAATGTAAGATGATGATCAGGCAGCAGAGATTCTGGTGTCTGTGAATACCAGAATAGTGGTATTTTTATCTTAATGCTTTTCTACTGGTACTTTTTAGAGTACTTCTAAACCGTATTTTAGAATTAGTGCATGGTTCCAGTACTTTGGTTACAGTAAACATCAACTCAAGTTTCCTAGTGCCTCACATAGGCTTCTTTTTCGCATGCAGAACCTTTACCTGCTGTGTTACTCTAATTATCTTTCCTTCCTTTTAAAAGTCTAGCGTGAAGCATGCATGTGCTCTCTTGGGAATGAAATACAAGTATTGTAAGTGCTGTTATTTCTTTGTTTACCCAGATGAGCAGCACTGTGGCCAGCCCGATGCCAGCAGTTGCCTCTTCAAGCAGTGGAAGAAAATCAACAAGCTTTACACCTGAATTGCAGAGTATGATGTGAGTGATCAGTCAAAATATCTGGTAGTATCTGCATTGTGTATTCATCTTTGAGCTGGTTTCTTAGTATCTGTGAATAAGGGTGATGGGGGAAAGAAGAGCAGGTATTAGTGATGGAGCTGTTAATGTTTTACTTCTGATTTGTAAAACATTCAGAGATGACTTGGGTAAACAAAACCCACATCCTCTCTTGAAAGCAGAGTAAATGCTGAGTAAAGAAATGCATTTTTAAGATATACTTTAGAAGTCTCTAGAGTTCATATTTCCCAGCCCTTCATTAAAGAAAGCTAAGCTTCCAGTTGTCATAGATATGTTTTTAAATAAATACTTTCTGTTAACATCCTTCAGTGCTAATACAGACAGATAGACTGCTGAGATCATAATATTGCTGATGAAATTAGCATATGGAATGCTTATAAATAACTGGGGTTTGCCACATAGGAAGCAAAGTTGTTAAAAAAATAAGTTACTTATTCTTTTAAATGAATAGTGAATTCTTAGAAACTTAGTTCCAAGCCATGACATTGTATGACTTTTTAATTTGGTGGTGAGAGTATAACTGTGTTGCTTTTGATCACGTGTTGTAGATTTACTTTCACTGTTGTATAACCATTTCTCATCTGAATTGCTACTTGGGCAGTAAATACATAAGGAGCTACTTCTCTCCATTAAATTCTACAAAGAGTTGCCTTTGCAAAAGTGAAAGATGCAATTTTTTTTCAGTTAAATGTCCTTAGGAGATGACTGCATTGTTTTCAGGTGGATCATGAGGTATCTTCTACTGAAGTATTTTTCAGTATAATGTAAATAAGAGCTTTTTCTTGTGCATTGGATCTTCTAATGTAGATGAATACTTTGTTACAGACCCAATGTTCTACTGTATTGAGTTGTCTTTGGATAGAGGAATATTGCTGCTCTCTCTCCTTCAAGAGAATTCTGTTTGCTAATTGTTCACCTCTATTAAGGCCATCTATGCTGAAAAATACAGATGTTGTTCTTGGTTGAGAAAAATGACTGTAACTGTGTTTAAAAAAACAAAACTTCAGAGTCAAACCCTATGCATCAGTTTGGCTCAGTGTCTGGGGAGCTTGCATTTTACTGGATTGTGGACTTCCTGATAAAGTGTTTTGAAACTCCTCTTCCCCGCCAGTGTACACACGATTCTGTCAGAATGTAGAAGTTATTGTTGGCCATATAAATGGAAGGAATAGACATTTTCCTTTTGCTTCAGAGCTGGTGCAGTTATCCTTTGAAAGCTGTGCAAACAGATCATCTGTGCTCCAGAGTAACATATTTCACAGCTTCATTAAACTAGTAGGAGCTGAGGAAATTCCTTGACTGCAGTGAGCACATTGAAACTTAAATTTTTATTGTTTGCTGTGGGAAAAAAAAGGAGACTTTTGAAAATGATAGAGTGCCAGGGATGAACCATGCAGGAAAAAAAAAAAGACAACCATTTCCTTTGGCCAGGGCCATAAAATGAAGTTATGCCTTTAAAATAACTTTCTGTGCTCTGACAGAAGCTGACATTCTTTATAAACGATGTGATTTAGGAAGTTATGGATTCTCCTGTTTAGGCGATTTATAGCAAATTCCTGCTGACATCTTAAGATCCTGGGAAATAGCAAAGACTGGAGCAGTGCAGTGCAAAAAAGGTAACATCTTCTTAAAGAAAAGAAAATAGAGGCTATCTCTGTCTAGTTTGTTATTGTGAGGTGGAAAAGAGTCACCTATTTGCTGTGGTTTTCATGGAGTAATTTGAACAGTAACTTGAACTCGCCCTGCCTTTTTCAAGAAAATGCAGCAAGAAGATGAACCTGTGAGAAATAAGTCATATAGAGACATTAAGTGCTAATCCAGAATGTCATGTGGTAGTTTGTGTTGATATTAAAAATGAGCTGTTGGATTTTAGGTATTTAAAAGGCAGAAGGAAGAGAGAGAAACTGTTTTTGGAGTAGAATATCAAATCCTGTTGTAACCCAGTGGCAAGATTGGGAAATCTCTGGATAAGAATATCTCATGGTCTGAAAGTGGTATCTTTGATTAGTGTATAACTTGCAGCACATAACTGTTGAGCCAGTGTTTGATTCCATGGAATGCTTAAATTTACATGTAATGTTAGGTTTGTGAGTAATCATGTTTAGGGTGAGGAGGTTATTCATATGCTACATCTGTTACATACAGTACACCTGTTTTTGAACTGTGGCATTATAAGGAAATTAACTGAATCCTGCTGTAGATTTGTGTTTTTATGATGAGCTCAGAAGCTTTTTCTGATTTATTTGAGAAGGCAAGAAATGTATAGGAGTCTTGAAATCATAAAATACAGCAAAAAAAAAGCTGTCTTAAAGTGTGTTTTTCAAGTTTTTTGTTCATTAATAAAGTATCATAGATACTTTATTAATGAAATTATTCTGGTTTTCCATTAAGAATATTTGAGATACTTCCTTGGATTTGAAGAAATTTTTTTTGTTTATTGAGAAAATAACCTGATTTTTGTGATGCCTAAATACTACTGTGGTGATAGTGCATGTGCTGATTACCTTAAGAATGCTTCTTAATCAGATTGTCACAGATCCCCCAAACACAAGGCAATTTGCAGTGCACTGCCTTTTACATGGTTGTATTTGGCTTTTAACTGTTAATAACAGACCTTGGAATTAAATTATTTTTATCTTATACTAATTTAAAAGAGCAAAGTGCTATGTAGAGCTTGCTTTGACTTCTACATCCTTTATTTATATTTGGATTTTTTTATTATGGTACCATGGAGTGTACAGCAATAGGTGTTAATAATTTCTAAGAGAGTTTCCAGCACATCTAGTGCATTTTGCTGAGATTTGTTTTACTTCACTTTGTTTGGCTGATCTACAGCCTGTTTCCAACTAACTGCTCACGTTAGGTGGGTTGCACTTAAATTACAGTTCTGCCCAGTAGATTCACAACCATGCTATTTCACTGTAGCCATTAAAATTCATAGTTTGGTAGAGATAACCAATTTTCTAATATAAGCACTGCTTACAGAGTGAATTTCTGGAAACCTTTACAGTCGAAAGACTTACATTGAGCAATTTGCAGCTATAGAGGGAGGTTTTTATTTCCCCTCAGTAAAATGCCTTGACTTCTCTAGCAATTTACAAAGGCTCTAATTACTGTGATCTGAAGTTTCTTAATTAGCTCTTGTGGTAGGCTTCATACCAAAAGTCAAAATTCGATGGTAAAAAGTTATAAGGATAAATTTTAATGGTGAAAGTAGTGAAGAAAACGTTTTCATTTAGTTTATTTAAGACTTTCTGGTTATCTACTGTATTTACAATAGTTAATATTAAAACAATAATATCTATTGCTATGATATCAATATTAATACTGCTCCTAATTGAGTCTTTCCAGACAGTGAAATTGTGTTCAGGTATTTCAAATGCAGCTCCTACATGACTTCCTCCAGCTTGTAGCTTACACTCACCTCTGTTACATTTCTGTGNCCTTTTTTACCATTCACCAAATTATGGGAGAGAGTTGGTATGAATTTGAGCTAGTTCTTAAACCTTCATTTTATTAAGACTCTTTGAACCTGTCTCCTTGGACTCTTGGGATATTTACATGATCCCTGTTACTAAAGCGTTTTAATGGTTTTTTAATACTGTCAATAATATTTCCAGTTTTAGATAGGGTAGTAAAGAGTGGTTCTAGACCTCTGGTCACTCAAGGAGCATTTAGAATTAACATATTTTTATTTTGGACTTGCTAACACTGTGTGGTATTTTCTTCTATATACAACATGAGCTACAAAATCTACTCTTTTTATTACCTCTTGCAACCTTGCAAACTTGTGAATCAAATAAATTGTCTTTAAGAGTTTTACTTAGGATTTCTCATCCATTCTGAGATGACAACTTAAGGAATATCATTCTAAATTTTTGAATGTGAAATAACAGGAAGCATGCTCTCTGAACTGAGTTGTTCTCCTGTTGATGTATTTGTATAACCTCTGCTGACTTGAATTGGATTACAGTTTGTTCACCACTGAATCCCTAGAAGATCTAATTGATTACTTCCAGTACCTAATGCTAAATTTATTTTCATATGCAGAAATAAAAATTCTGTTTCATAACAGCAGTGCTTATGTATGGTAGAATAGTGTTTTCTTATCAGTTAGAAAGTTCAGGGAGCTTGTTGCTCAGTGCTGAAGAAATGCCCACTGCATGTAGCAGTAAAGAAATGCTGTTATTCAGAAGTTGTGCTTTGCTAGACTGGTTTGTGTATTAATCCAGTTGTGAATACCATAATCACCTAAATACTTTGAGTCACTCACATTACATTCTAACTAAAGAAAAAAAAAAACACAATATGCATTTTGTGCCGTTTAGAGGACATAATTTACTGTTGAACATTTTACCTAAAGGGTTTCTCTATATGGCTTAATAAACTAACTTTTAAAATACATTCTCTGTCTGATTTCTAGATATTGTACAAAACTTTTGCCATAGCTGTTATGGTCAGCTGGCTACTTGGTTTTTGATAAACCTCTAATTTTGCTATCCTAATCTTCAAAACACAGATGGCTTTTTTGCATCACTTTGTGACAATAGGTTTTTTTGCAAGTCCAGTTTATATTTGTTAAACGATGTCCTTGATTGTTTTGTGGTTTTATTATTTTATTTTTCTATTACATCTAAATGTGTCAGCTTGACTCACCCTGTGAGACAGATAAAAATATGGGAACTGCCATTTCCCTCATGCCAGGTTCCTCATGAGGTTTCACCTCATGCCAGGTTCTGTTCTTCCCCAGGAAAAAGGGAGTTTTTAAAATGTTGCCTTTCATGTCTTAGGTTTCATGGAATGCTGAGCTCATGCAGACCTTGATTCTACTTGAAAGAAGTAAATTATTATAGAGACTAGGAAGTTCTGCTGAATAGACAGTCTAGATGATTGTTTGTAATAAAATGATCCAGAATTTATCTACCATGGAATGAGCATATGCTTGAGCTGAATGTTAATGATTATTTATTATATCTTACTGTATGATGAGATATGATAGTACGTGCACAACCCTGCTGTGACTGTTATCTTATGGCTTCTTTTGGTTGTATGTTTATCCATCTTTGCTTTGAAGTTGGTCGTTAAAATCATCTGACTTTGGATAGTTTGTTTGGACTGATGGTGGAAGAAAACATCAGTAATGACCTGGCTGAGGGAGTGCTTTGGTTAACCAAACTGTAATTTGGGACTGTAAAGAATTTCTCTATTCTGTCCCATACTTGTTTACCATATTTGAACCCAGAATTGTGCTGAGATTGCACTGTTTAAAAATAAATAACCAGTTTAGCCTATGAGCTGAAACCCTTCCCTGCAAACACTTGAAGAGCACTTTTCCCCCGTGGGTAGAGGTGACGGAAGGGCAGTGGCAGCAGATGTGGTACGTGGTTATCAGATCGTGTGTGGCTGTTCCTGTCTACCTCATTAAATACACGAGGCAAGAGTGGAATGAGATAGAAAACTAGGGGCAGAACTAAGTTTTCCTTTTATAGGTAGGATGGAATACAGGAAGGAAATTCATTAGAGAGAAATTACTACAGGTTTTTCTGATGCGGATGTGGTATTTTTAAGCTTTTAAAGGCAGAGTCTCTTCTTTGCACAGCACTTAGCTCAACAGGATTTTGCTGAGGAGGCCTGATAGGGTTTGCAGAACTGGTAATAAAAGATGTAAGAGCCGAAATGGAGTGAGTTTCAAAAAAGCTATTTGAAAATTCATTTTTCAGGCTTCCTCATTTCTGTATTGCTCTTAAAGTGTAGTTATTTTAGACCTCCCTTTCTTAATGCCAGTGTCGTTTTACCTTTTAGTAGCAGAGTTCACTTGGAATACAACCTGAACTTGACCTTATTAGTGTCAAACAGTCTAAAATACACTCATTTTATCTCTTGCTTCTTTCTCTTTGTTGTTGCTGAATATCCTGTTCCTACTTCTGAAAGAGCATGAGGTGATGGAGGATCTTAATTATGGAGTAGTACCCACACAAAGAGCAAAGAAATTGTTGAGTGTCTATACAGACTTATGAAGGAGCATTTCTGTGACTAATTTCAAAATTGCATTTGTACTCAGCCTGAAGAAGAAACACGAGAAGGATGTTTTTGTGAGGGAAGACTGGAGATACTGATCTGGGTAACAGCTTTTTCTATAAACAAAATTAGCTGAAGTTTAGCATTAGGCTGGGTTATGTGTATCTTGTGTTTCTGCTCTACTCGTACTTTATTTTTCTCTTGTCAGTTCAAAGTTAATGTAAGTTTTGCAGTTCATTTGTGAAATCAGTTTTACTAAGTATGAGAACAGTTTCTTTAAGGTTACTGTGTCCTCAGTTCTACTCAGTTTGTTCTGAGTTGCATACAGCTTCTCAAGCTTTCCTGTGTTTGATATTTTGTTTTGAATTGAAATATTTTAAGATAAATGGTACCAGGATTTTAAGCTTAGATTCCTGAAACTTTCTGGTTTCAGGTTTGACAGGTTGCTTTAAGGTATCATCTGGTACCTAAGTAAAAGATTATAAAATTTGGAAATGATTTACCCTACTCGAGTGAAGACATACATATAAGTTGTATCTAAATACTGATTAAGCCATAAATTAATATGATAATTAAATTCAGGGTTTTTTTTTACTGTTTTATTTCCCCAGTGTAATAAATTATAATACATTAGTTCTAGCAGACAACCTGAAAATCCAGTTTAGCTGTAACTGTGACCATAACTGGTAGATGCTGCTGAAGTCTCTTGAATCATTTGCAGTGTTTGTTTTAGTTCCATTTAATTTGACACTACAGATTGTATGTGTTGGTGTACAGTATTGTTACAGAACATTATTCATCTGTAGAGAACAGCAGCAAGGTGGACATTATAGCTGTGCTTGGCTTTTTCATTCTTTTGAAATCATTCTGCCCTGTGGAATTATTTCCAGTTGGCTTAGGTAATCAATTGAAACTGTAGTTAGGATGTCCGTAGGTGACCAGAGTTGGAAGAAGGAAAACGCAGGTTGCTCTGTGTCCTGGGTGCCTAACTTGGAGCAACTTCCTTGTCTAGGAGCTGTTTCTGGCTCATTCAGCTCTCAGCTCTGTGGCACTGGAGGGCACTGCTTGTCTTTTTAATTATGTATTTTTTTACCTTTTTTTCCTAAAGCACAAAAGCTGTATTATCCTCCCCAGGTTTTGCTGGAGTGATGCTGAAGTCTGTCCCCGAGGTGCCTGACAGCCCTGAGCAGTTACAGAAATGTGCTTGTTTTTCTCTATCATTGTGAGTTCAACATAGTAATTTAGATGATGACGTTCTCCCTAAATTGGTCTAGAAGGTGATTCGTTTATCCTTGAATCCCACACTGGCTCTGGGACTTACAATGAACCAGCTAAATAATGATAGATGGAATATTTCTCTTCCTAGTACTTTATGAGTACATAACACCATCAATTTTTTTAAATGTAAATGTATAAATAGCTTTACTGTACTCATAATTTTCATCAGGTTAATCTATTTACTCTATTATTTGACTTTGTTACATGTATAACAGATATGTAAAAAAATCTATATAATATACTACGTATTAAATGTTGCTGTGTCTTTATATTATGAAGTTTAATTTTACATCCCATAGACGAGTATTTGATCTTTTTATGTGTTCCTGTAGGACCTTTTTTAATGACACATGAAGGCATTGCAATGATTAGAAGGGAACCCACCTTCCCCTCCACAGCTACGAGGGCTGTGAAGTAACTGAATAGTGTTTCTTTTAGCTTGACTCTAGGAATGGTAAATAGTAATTTCACAGTTGTGATAAAACCAGATGGCAGAAATGGTAGTAAGGACAGTGGCGAAGTGGGAAGTTGTTGGAGAAAGGACAAGAAGGAGAATGGTCTAATGATACATGCTAGTTTATTATGCAAAGTAATATTGGCTGTTTCTTTAAGATGTTAACAACGATGAGCTGGTTTTAGTTTTAGAAAACACTACCAAGGACATGTAGTTTGTGATTAAAGTTCTTATTGCTTTTGTGGAAAATGCTGAACAAACAACTTATTTGCTCTCCTGAATTGGTGACTCCTTTCCCTTCTTCAGTTTTCGGACAGAAAGCTCTAAGGACTTTCTGGTGCTAAAAAGCAGCAGCTTCTGACCTAATGTACCCTTCTCTGAACGATAATGTTTCTTTGTTACTTATTTTTAGCTCAGATTGTTTTTCTCCCCTTTCCCCCAACATGATTTGTACAACCTTTAGAAAATTGAGTAGTTGTGGTTTTGAATCATCCTCCATTTCTAGGCTGAATAAGTATTTCTGAAGAAGCACAGGATTGCTTGTGACTGGGCCTCTTTCTTACTTAAAAAGGCAACGGCCATGACAGTTCTACTCCCTGAAAAAAAGTAGAAAATGTGTAGACCCTTAATAGGTTCCATTGTGACCCAGGAAAGGACAGTGTGTTAAGTACTTATTTAATTTTGTACCAATGGTATATTGCTAGCAGATGTCCTTTGTTTTGTTTTTACTATGATTCAGAGCCATTTGGATAAAACATTTTGAGGGAGTATATTTTGGTCCTGAAATAAAGCATGACTATCCATTTAGAAACTACAGTAATACTTCATTGTGTATCAGTCTATATTTGACTCCTTGTTTGGGTGTAAATCCTTTAGTATATCAAGTACAAGCCTAAGCACTGTTATCTTGCTGTGCTTTTGGTGAAGCACAGCAAGATAGTATGAAAAGCTGACGTGTAAATACCTATTAAAAAAAGCCTTGCAGGAATAAATTTGAATTCC